>BLSH010409258.1:350425-366577 GCA_018402905.1 Glandirana rugosa | reverse complement strand
AGGGTATCAGGCAGGCAAGGATAGTCAGAACAAGCCAAAGGTCAATAAATGGAAAAGACTCAGAGCACATGCCAGGAACAACCACAAAGGAAGCCAAACACTCAATATTGATCGGCAGCGAGGCCTGTAGCACATGAACTTAAATAGTGTCTCCTTAATTGGAGACTGGGGTGGAGTTCACTGAGGGGAGATTACTTAACCCACAGGTGATGATGTGCATGGCCTCTAAGCTGACACAACCAAGGAGGTAAGCAACCAGACAGGACATGAATGTACTAGGTTGAATGTAACTTCATGGCATATTTACAGTACCTATAGGTAAGCCTTATTATAGGATTACCAATAGATAAAATTCATGTATGGGAGTTTACTTCCTCTTTAATCATGGAAGCCATAAATGCAGTAATTGAGGCTTGGTTTCTGTTTATTTAACATTGTCTACTCATCTTTTTTTTGTACAAAATATTGGGAAACAAATTATGTTTGTGCACGATAAAATCATTTTTTGTGTTTTTGTTTGCTAAAAAAATATAGATTTGATAAATGGTTGCGCAAATAGTGTGTAACATAATACATTGCAACTACAATTTTTTTTATTCTTCAGGTCTTCTGTGTCTAAAAGATGTACTGTATAATGTTCTGTGGGAAGAAAAAAAAAGAAAGAAACAAAAAAAAAAGTAAGGAAAAAAAAACTAAAACATAAAAAAATAAAGAAAGCTCTCTGAATATTGATTATATTGTTTTGTGTGATTTTAATGGAACTGATAAAGTAGAACTTATTCATCTCTACAGGTAGAAGTAAAACTCCAAGATCTGTTGAAATATTATTGATTGCTCCATTGCTATATTTTCCAAAGCGTTTTCTTCCATTAATATTGAAGTGCCATTGTCCTCGAAAACAGTGGTGGGCAATGAACTTAAGGAACCATATTCTAATTCAGAAAAGTAAAACAAAAAGTAGCGGTACCTCAATTAGACAAATAAGAAATGTAAAAGAAAAAAAAAGAAACAAAAGAACAAGTCATAGAACATTAAAAAAAAGCCTGGTAACTTTGTTAAAGGTTACCAAACAAAAGAACATAGAATCATGGGACATTCAGGACAAATGTCTTTCAATTTCAGTTAGCAAAACATGTTTTGGTAAAGAGATAATGATATATAATATATATGTACAACCCTGTATTTGTTCAAATGTGTAGTCTGCTTTATCTGGGTCACCGCATGATCAGTTTATCCACATGGATCTCTCCTGGGTTTTCACAATGCTTTTTTTTTCCGGAAGAGATGACATTCATAGGGCTCAACCTTTCATGTCCTGTTGAATTCAGGGCTTGATTGATAGAAAGCACAGATGTCTTCCATAGATCAATGCACAATTTCAGCTTAATATGAGTAATCTGCCAAGAGTGTCTTAAACTGATAGTCACTGATTATTCTGGTTATTGGGGACACTGGTTTTGATAGTGGGAAGTTAGTATTTGATTATTACACACTGTTTAACAACGATATTTTGAAACAGATCTCCACAGCTCAACTATTTGTGAAAGTTTTGGTTGTTTGGTGGCTTGACTTTAATGGCATTGTTCACCTTTACCAAACAACTCCCTATGCAGAAAAGGAATATCTGTAGATAAAAACAAGTTGTGCAGCTTTGACCAACATTGAATAAAGCCCTTGCTATAGGTGAAAAAAAACAAAAAATGCAGCCCTAGTAAAGAAGACAAATAGTCCGTGACATAGTAATATGAATTGTGTCAATCCAAATTAGATGTTCCTATTCATGGCATATGAAAGTCCTAATGAATAGTCCATCAAAAGTGAAGAAAAGTGAAAAAAAAAAGTGAAAAAAAAAAAAACAGGGACGCAATAGTCCCCCTGTATAATAACATAAAAAGTCCACCAAGGATAAGTGATAAATAAATCCAAAATTCGGATAAGGAATCTATGAAGTGGCTTGCTTACCAGATACTGGTAAAAAACCAGCAAGGAATCCGTGGACCCAGTGCATGAGGGGCTTGGTTCCCCTCATGTCACTGGAGATACAGTTATTAGATGAGCTCATTTTTGCTGCTACAATTGTAAGTGTTTTTATACCTTTTTAAATAAAGTGTCTAAATGGTATTACACTATGGAGGTTTTCCCTTCTCTTTTCATCCATTGAGCGGTTCAACATACCATCTAAGGATAGTCCTAAGAACAGTCAAATAGGTTGCAGAGGTATTCTGAGGATTGGGGAGCATCCACCACGGCTACCTGGATCAACTTCAGGACTGCACTGGGTCCACGGATTCCTTGCTGGTTTTTTACCAGTATCTGGTAAGCAGGCCACTTTATAGATTCCTTATCCGAATTTTGGATTTATTTATCACTTATCCTTGGTGGACTTTTTATGTTATTATACAGGGGGACTATTGCGTCCCTGTTTTTTTTTCACTTTTTTTTTCGCTTATCTTCACTTTTGATGGACTATTCATTAGGACTTTCATATGCCATGAATAGGAACATCTAATTTGGGTTGACACAATTCATATTACTATGTCACAGACTATTTGTCTTCTTTACTAGCGCTGCATTTTTTGTTTTTTTCACTAGTTTGCACAAATTGATCAGTTTGTTTTGCGTGCTGCTGGTTGTATCTTGTATTTTATTGGAGGGCGCATTTTTTTCACTTTCTTATACCTTGCTATAGGTGTTGGCCATTTATGGACCTCATGAAGCCTGATTAGAAAATTCCCCAGGATGTTGCTAAGGACATTGCTAAAAGAGGCCTAGCTGTTACCGTTAACCTTCACAATCATAGTAGTGCACTCTTTCTTGGATTCAAACCTCCTTACAGGAACTTTCTCCCCTGAGCTCAGCATTGAAGAACTCACTCATGTGATGGTGAAGGTGTACAGTAACAGTTGGGCCTCACTTACCTCATCCTTAGCAATGCCCTGAGAGTTTTGCAATCAGGTTTCATGAGGTATGTAAATGGCCTACACCTATAGCAAGGGCATTATTCAACTTTTTTTTTTTTTTTTTTATTTCAAAGTTTTATTAGAAATATTAACAACTCAGAATTCAAATACAGGTATATAACATATATATAAGGAAAATACCTGAGGGTTTGAGCAGAATATAGATATTATATGGTTATCAGCTAGAAGGTATTATATAGGAGGATACAGAAGATGCATGGCTTGGAAGTGGGTAAGAGAGGGGGGTGGGGAAGTGGGGGGGGGGGCATAGGGTTGGAAAACAGAAAAGTTTCAGAGGGATTTCTGCAGGCCAGGCTCAGCAGGAGTAAATAGCATTCTCCATGAAGATCCCAGGGAGTTCCATGGTGATACCTGGATGACTAGGGGAGACCTAGTGCCTACCCACCGTTCCTCCACCCCCCCCCCCCGTGAAGAGGGAGGAGGAAGGTAGTGGGCTGGCCAAGTCTGCTTCCAGGGTCTAAAAGGGCGTTGGTGGCGATTTCAGGGGAGAAATTGAAATTTTAGCCAGTTAATGCTTGACCTGGTGGGTTGCAGAAGCACCTCTGATACAACAACTATATCACATAAGTTAATGATAAACGGCATAGTATCACAGTTCGACTGAATAGTTCCTGCATGAACGGTTATTGATGTTGGCCTTAGGCCAGAGCAAGTATTTTATAGTGACAGTTAATAGTGGTCTTCCTGAAATAATGTTGGTTTGACTGGTTTGGTGGTTTGGTCTGCCGAAGATCAAAGGTCCCTGGAGGTGAGGTGGGGGTACTGAAGGCTGAGAAAGAGCAAAGGTGGTTACTGATCTCTGTTTGATAGGTTTATGGGCGGGGCATAATGATAGTACAGGTGTGGGGGTGTGAGTCCCTCTTGGGCTTGTTTGGAAAAGGTGGTCGTAATATAAGTGTTCCATTTTCTGTAAAGTAATAATTGCGAACCTTGTTTGTTGGCCCAGTAGTCTAGTACATCTCTGTATAGCAGAGTGTTTAGCTGTTTCTGTGCCTCTGAAATTGTAGGAGGATGTACTTGTGTCCAGTGCGACATAATCGCTTTGCGGGCTGCTAGTAAGCACAAATGGGTCCAGGTGCCTTTTAGGGTTTCCGAAGGGGCGAGACTCTGGGGAGAGGTGTGGTAGCAGCTGAAGAGCATTATGGTCGGATGGCATGGAACATGTTGGTTGGTTACTTTGGTTATAATTGCCTGGACTTGTGTCCAGAAGGTTGTAACTTTAGGGCAGTTCCAGAGTCTATGAGCAAGAGACGGGTTATGTAGATTACACCAGGGGCAGAATCTGGATCCAGGGAGGGACGGATGGATGTAATAAGGGATGTAGGCCCTTTGCAAAATCTTGAGCTGCGTCTCTCTCCAGTTCTCATTGGTTGTTGATTTCAAGATTTTGTTATGGCCTCTTAAAATTGCTTCATGGGATAGTTCCAGTCCCAGTTCCCTCGACCATGCCTTTATAGAAGTTGACTCCATGGATTTGGAGAAAAAGGTGAGTAGGTTCCTATATATGAGGGAGACCGAGAGGTTTCTGTTGTATACGATGGTATCCAAGGCAGAGGAGCGGAACCTTGATTGGGGGTCCGGGCATATTTTACGCACGAAGGTGGTTAATTGATGTATGTGGACATTATGATGGACCGGTAGATTGTAGTGTTCTAGTGTGTATTGGGTTGGTGATGGCATACCGGTTTTTGGGTCAAACAGGTCGATCAGTCTCTTGAGGTTGTGGTTGTCCCAAATGCGGAAGGCTTCGTGATGGGTGGAGGGGGTGAACATTGGGTTCCCTCTAATGGATAGGAATTCCGAGATATTAGGGGGAAGATGCTGACCCCTTCTTGTGTTCCTCCATGCTACAAGAGTGTCTCTTACCAGTAGGTTGTTCTTGAGGTGTGGTGGAAAACTATTTGGGTTGCAGTGGAGGATATATCCTAGCTCATAAGGTTGTACCATTGCTGATTCTATTTCGTAGTTGGTATATTTGGACTCCCTAGTTAGCCAGTCTAGGCCACTACGTAATACACAAGATAGGTTATATAGCCTAATATGTGGAAGTCCCAGGCCTCCCTCGCTCCTTGGGAGGCGCAGTTTTGACAGGGCAATTCTCGGTTTTTTGCGTTGCCAGAGGAAGGCTGTGATGCCTCGGTCAAGTTTTTGGAGGTCCGAATGCTTAATTAAGATAGGAATAGTTTGCATGGGGTATAATAATTTAGCAAAACTGACCATTTTAAAAAGGCAACATCTCCCTGTGAGCGAGAGAGGCAGGTTCATCCAGGATTCTAGTTGGCTCAATACCTTGGAAATCAGTGGAGGGTAGTTAAGAGAATAGATAGAGGAGGAGTCTCTGCCGATGTTAACACCTAGGTAGGTGATGTGGTGCTGAGCTATAGGAAGCGGGGAAGTAGTAATCCATTTAGCCTTGTTGTGGGGCTGGAGGGGGAGGATTTCACTCTTTGTAAAATGTATTTTTAACCCCGAGCATTGTCTGAATAGACTGAAAGTATCCATTATTACAGGGAGGTCTGCAAGTGGGTCGGAGGTGAATATCAATATATCATCCGCAAATAGTGTGGTACAGATTTCCTCTTTTCCTAGGGTAATGCCATGAAGGGGGGCAGTAGAAATATGGTATCTTGATAAGGGTTCCATAGCAATATTGAATAAGAGCGGGGACAGGGGGCATCCTTGCCTGGTTCCCTTATGTAGAGGAAAAGGTCTGGAAATGATGCCCGCCGCCATCACCTGTGCCTGGGGGGCTGAGTAAAGGCTTTTGACAAAGTGCATAAATGGGCCTGTGAACCCGAACTTCTCCAGTGTTTGGAAAAGCCAGGGAAAGCTCACATTATCAAAAGCCTTCTCTGCATCAAGGGTGATTATGGCTAGCTGTTGGGATGGGTGGGATTTCGCATAGTCTAGTGCTGTGAGGACTTTACGTATGTTGGATGTGGCCGTCCTACCTTGGGTGAACCCTGCCTGTGCCGGGTGGATCAGTGAGGGTAGAATTGTTGCTAGGCGCGTCGCTATTATCTTTGAAAGGAGTTTTGAGTCCACATTTAGTAAAGATATGGGACGATATGAACCCGGATCCTGGGGGTCTTTACCCTTTTTTCCTATTAGTTTTATATAGGCCTGGTGGCCTGTGGGTAAGTAAGGACCTCCTGTCCAGATGCTATTAAAAACCTGGGTTAGTTCTTGGGGTATAAAGGGTAGCGTGAGTTTATAAAATTCGGCTGATAGGCCGTCAGGACCTGGGGATTTATGATTGGAGAGGTTTTTAATAGCTTGTTCAATTTCCTTCTCACTAACGGGTGCATTTAGAGCCTCTAATTGATCAGGATCTACGCGTGGAAGTGATGGGTTGCTTAAGAAGGTGGCCGCTTTGGATGGTTCTAATAGATTTGGTGCATATAAAGAGGAATAATATTTAAGGAGGATCTCTTTTATTTCCTCTGGTTTAGTGGATAGAACCCCTGCATTATTTTTGAGGTGTGTGATATGGGTTGGTTGTTGTTGGCCTTTACTTAATCTAGGAAGGAGTTTCCCCGCCTTATTCCCATGCTTGTGCAGTGCGAGGTCCCAATGTGCCGTGTGAACTCGGTCTAGGTGGTCCGCCCATGTTTCGAATTGCTGTCTGGCAATCCGCCACTTTTCTCTATTTTCCGGGGTATTGTTTTGTTGGAGAGCTCTTTGAGTCTCTCTGAGTTGCTTACTTGCTTCACAGTATTTTTTGTTGGCATTTTTCTTGTAATGAGCTGCGTAGGCAATGATTTTGCCTCGGAGTACAGCTTTCCCTGCTTCCCAAAATAGATTTAGATTTGGACATTGGGATCTGTTATGTTCAGCGTATTCTTCCCAGGTCGTGCGTAGAGTCTCTTGGAGGTGTGTGTCCCCTGCTAGGTATGAGGGGAACCTCCAAATCTTAGGTGAGGTAGGGGCTGTGAGATCTGCTAGAGTGATGGACACTGGACTGTGGTCAGAGATGGCTATGTCATGAATATGGGATTCCCTGACATAGTGTAATGCTGAGTGCGAGGCAAATAAGTAATCAATTCTAGAGAACGATCCATGTGATGGGGAGTGGAATGAGTATTCCCTTTCTGTTGGGTGAGAGAGACGCCATACGTCAATTAGATTGGTGTCTAAGGTAAACCGTTCCAGTAGGGAGGGTGTGTGTGGAGGACTGGCATTTCGCTGGGTGATTTTGTGAGAGGATCTATCCTCTGTAGGATTATTTACTGTGTTAAAGTCGCCCCCAACCAGATGGGGTATATGCGGTTTGTGCATCACCCATCGAGTGGTTTCCTGGAAGAATGGTAGGGTAGGGGCGTTAGGGGCATATATGTTTGTTATCATGATTTCTTTTGACTGGAGTCTGAGATGTAAGGTCGCCATGCGGCCCTTGGTATCACTCCTCTCTTCTATGATGGTAGGCTGCAACTTTTTGTGTATAAGAATTATGACACCAGCTTTTCTGCCTATTGCCGGGGACCCGTGTACACTCCCCACCCAGAATTTCCGAAGGCGGTGAAAGTCATCCGCACCAAGGTGGGTCTCTTGAAGTAGAGCCACGTCGGTGCGGAGGCTCTTAAGGTGTCGAAGAACTTTGGTCCGTTTAGATGGGGAACGTAGGCCTTTCACATTCCAGGATACTATCCGTATGAATGTGTAAGGTTAGAAGTGTGTCTGTTGCGGAGTTTGTAAAGTGAGTGAATAATAGGTAAGAGGGACTTACAGTTTGGTTGAAGTGGTAATGTGAACTCTCCAGGGTGAACATCGGCAGATTTCTTCCACTTAGGAAGTGAGCAAGAACTTAGGTTTAGACTGAAAGAAGAAAAACATAGCATTAGAACAATAATCAACAAAACAATCTTTCTTAACTTCGCTTTTTTCCTCATGAGTCCCAAAACAGATGCGCGGCTGGGCCGCTCCACAGGCAATGGTACTGGTGAAGTGATGGGAGGGGAAGTCTCGGCAGCAAAAACTAGGTATTAAAGTAATGCGGTATATGATACCAGAATGTGAGGATGGTAAAACCGGACCACTGGAACAAAATGAGGTCAGGCAGGGGAATCATGTCTCCCAGTACTAACTTGAGGGTGGTATGGTTGTTCTTGGTGTGAATCGAGGAGGCATGTCCATTGTTAGGGCGGAGGCGTTTAGGTGGGTCTTTTCTAGGGCTCCTTAGTTCCCTAGATCCCAGTGAGGTCGGGCCCTGTGTTGTGGCAGGGTTAGTACGTGAAGATGTTAGAGATCTTAAGAATGTTTCAGCTTCTCTGGGGGTTTGAAAGGTGAGCTGTTTGCCTTCATTCGTTTGGATTCGTAGTGTCGCTGGGAAGGCCAAAGTGAAGCGTATTTTTTGTTTGAAGAGATCTGAGCAGACTGCTTGGAAGGCTCTTCGTTTTTTGGACACCTCTGCCGAGTAGTCAGCAAAAATAAGTAGGCTAGCCCCTTCTAGTTTGAGGTTGCGGTTTTTCCTGAAGGCTTGCAAAATTTCCAGCTTATCAGCATAGTTTAAATATTTAACTATCACTGCTCTGGGAGATTTGCGGTTAGGATCAGGAGGCCCGAGTCTGTGAGCACGTTCAACGGTACAGGGTGCAGGCAGGCCAAGCGCCTCAGGGATACGGGAGGAGCAGATATGGGCAAGGGCATTGTTGGGGCAGTCCTCGGGTAGGCCTATAATTCTGAGATTGCTCCTTCGAGACCTATTTTCTAAATCCTCTAACTTTTCCTGTATCGCTGTAAAGGCTTTATCGTGATTTTCTTGATTGTGCCTGATAGCTGATACAAATCATCGTCAATGTCTGACACCCTGGCTTCCACTGCTGACAGCCTGCGGGCATGTTCACCCAGGTCTTTCCTCAGCTGTGCCATCCCCGCCTGAACTGCGGTGTCCACCGCTTTAGATATGTTAGGGAGTTGGAGTGCAGCTACTGCTTGTGCAATTTTTGCATACTCATCTGATTTTTCCGCTTCCCTGGCGTCTCTGGGTTCCGGGGCCTGTGTATCCATGGATGATTCTGCCTGGTCCGCAGTCGCGGCCATCTTGGTACACCCGGGAGCCTGGCTTCCCGATTCAGCGCGGGCCGAGGCGGCCGATTCCGACCGCGGGGTGGTGAGAAAGCGATCCATCCCTGTCCTGGATGTGTCCCCTTGCTGTGTTGGCGGTCGTACGGTGCCGAGTCCCGGTATTAGTGGCCGTATTTTAGCCTGTGAGAGCGGAGCTGTGTGCGCCCACTCTCCCCTCATGAGGCGCCGGAACCGGAAGTCCCATTATTCAACTTTTAACTGCCCGGTATGTTTTTGTCTCCAGACGCCACTTATCTGCATAGACAGTTTTTTAGTAAAGGTGAACAAACCCTTTAACGCTAAACTCTATATAAGTAAAGAAGAACATGAGAAGTGATTGCAATGATTTATTCATTACATAATTTAAAGTGGTTGTAAAGGCAGGTTTTTTACTTTGTTGAATTTTATGCAAGGTAACAAATCTTCAGCATGCAGTTTTCCCCTCAACCCCCTAAATACATACGTGATGTTGGATCTCGATCCAGTGATGTGCACAAGAGCCGAGGCTGTCTGGGCTCTCTCACTCCTCATTGGCTCAGATACAGTAGTGGGAGCCATTGGCTCCCAGTAATGTCAATCAGAGACAGTGATGGGGAGCGGGGGGTGGGGCTGAGCCTTGTTCTGAATAGGATCTGTTCTGTTCTGTGCAAAACCATTGCACAGAGCAGGTAAATATGAGATGTTTGTTATTTTAAAAAAATCAAATTGAGCTTTTACTATCACTTTAATAACTATCTAGTATAACTATCTGAACCTATTTTTGGGTTTGTTCCCTGTAATTTCCTTCAGAAAATTATGTAAATGCACACTTGATGTTTAGCCCAGTGCATGGGGCTCTGGTGTTTAACTGCAGGAAGAGGACACAGGTGCTTCATCCAGCCCAACCACCAGCAGTTTGTAAAACCCTATGAGAGGCTGAAAGCTTCGGCAGCTGGATGTGGCTGGACAGTGCACTTATTGGTATGCAAGTTTAGGGCAGTATGCGTCCAGGAATGAATGCCCAGAACACAGACTTTTTGCTTTCAGGAGATTCATACCTGGGTGCATACTGCCCTAAACATAAGTAACACTAAGTGCACTGTCCAGCCCCATCCAGCTGTAGAAGCTGTCAGGCCCTCATAGAGTTTGACAGGCTGCTGGAAGTGGGTCTGCATGGTGGACCTGTGCCCTCCTAGATAGTAAATGCCAGAGCATTATGCACTAGGTGTGCATGCACATTGTGCATGGAGCCTTACACAGACTAGAAAAGGAATGGCAATGTAAGCCATTAAGTGGTAGTAAACCACAGTTGATTGGAAGAAAAATCCCCCGCAAGGTTTGCATACTAGCGCATTATGAGAGACTTACCTTAGAACAAAGCCCTCCAGTACCGCACTGTCACAGCTGAAAGGGCTGGTATCTTCCCCTGTACTTCCTTCTGGGCTCGCGTCCTCTGGTTACATGAGTGGCCCGGGGGGGCGATGATGTCCCTCCCACGTATGCGCGAGGGAACCACTGTTTACGGAACGGGCTCTAAAGGTGTGGTGCTGTATACCGGACCTTCAGAGTGTATGCACCAGTAATGTCACTGGCTGCATGCACTCTGGATATCTCCTAAGTAGAGTTGAGCGAACCCGAACTGTAAAGTTCGGGTTTGTACCGAACTTTGGGGTGTCCGTGACCCGGACCCGAACCCAGACATTTGAAAAAAAGTTTGGGTTTGAGTTCTGGGTTCAGGTATTTGATCATGCATGTTGAATAGCTGCAGGGCAGCCAATCAACAAGCGTTTCACTGGTTTGCCCTTAGAAGCCATCACAGCCACGCCTACTAATGGCATGGCTGTGATTGGCCAGTGCATCATGTGACCCAGCCTCTTTATAAGCTGGAGTCACTTAGTGCTGCATGTCCCCTGCTCTCTGGGTAGTGTAGGGAGAGGATGCTGCAGGTGCTGTGAGGGACAGATTGCAGATAGATAGATAGATAGGTAGAGATTACTACTACTACTGCTTTTAGCAGATCTAATAACATCTCATCCTGCATTACAGAAAGATCTGACTGGACTAGGTAGAGTCTACTGCTTAGAGGGACAGATTATTGTTCTAAAATCATCTTCTAGTTCTATAGGGTCAGGTTCTTGTTGTTGCTGTAAGGGACAGATTATTGTTCTAAAATCATTTTGCAGCCCTCTAGCACTTTCCAGGACTCTTTTACAGTCATTTTTGTGCAGAAAAGTTTGGGTCCCCATTGAATTCAATGGGGTTCAGGGTAAAGTTCGGGTCAATTTCGGTACCGAACCCAGACTTTTTTCCAAAGTTCGGCCGAACCCACCGAACATCCACGGGTTAGCTCAACTTTACTCCTGAGCTGTGCAAGTTTAGGAGATATTTACACTACCTACAGGTAATCCTTGCTATAGGTTTAACTGTAGGTACAAGTGGTAGAACAGAGTTTACTACCACTTTAAGGTCTCAGCTCCTTTCAGAACACTGTCAGTCTAACACTAGAAGATTACAGACAGGATAAAAGAGGAAAGAGGTGACCTCATCAATATGTTGATGCTCCACTGTTCAGACAGTAAGCTGGGGGTGGGTTGATGACCAGGATGCTTTGCAATAGGGGGAAATTAGTTTACTGATTTAATTGAGTTGTGTGGCAGGGTTTCTTGGGTTACTTGCCTGGCTGAACAGAATTACAAAGCATCTTATAGGTAACACAGTTCATATATACTGTATATGTTTCAAGAATATATTTAGCTGTTGGCCTGGGTTTGAGCTTTAAAGTGTAATGTAAAAAAATATGTCTTCAGTTTTGGAGAGAGTAGGAAAAGGTTAACCCCCTTTAAGCCCCTTTCACATGGGCTTTCGGATCAGGTCAGCCTGTCAGTTTTTCAGGCGGACCTGATCAGATGCTCCATTCAGCCCTATGGAGCGGCGGATGTCAGCGGTGACATGTGCACTGACACCCACTGCTATCCTATGTCCGTGAAATCTAGACGGATGAAAACCCTATTTTCCATCTGTCTGGCGGATGGGATCAGATGGGGTCTGTTTTCATCCGATCTCCCCATAGAGGATGGCGGGGCTCTCACAGGTTCGTCCCTGCACAGTGAGCGGAAACAGACCTGTCATCTGCCTGCTCAGCACGGATCAGTGGATCGATCCCCCGCTGAGCAAAGTGGAATGCGCCCGACAGGACGCCGTGTGAAAGGACTCCTATGGCCCATACACACGTTGCGACGGCCGTTCAACAACGGTCGTACAACAGCTTGTTGTACAATAATCCGACCATTAGTACATGCGATTACAACAGCCGATGTTCGACAATCGTACAACAGAAGTTGGCTGAGCAAAGCGGAGTGCGCCGGGCAGAACGCCCGTGTGAAAGGACTCTTATGGCCAATACACACGGTGCGACGGTCGTAGAACAATGGTCATACAACAGCTTGTTGTACGATAATCCGACCATTAGTACGTGCGATTACAACAGCCGATGTTCGACAATCGTACAACAGAAGTTGGCTGAGCAAAGCGGAGTGCACCGGGCAGAACGCCCGTGTGAAAGGACTCTTATGGCCCATACACACGGTGCAACGGTCGTAGAACAATGGTCATACAACAGCTTGTTGTACCATATTCCGACCGCTAGTACATGCGATTCCAACAGCCGATGTTCGACAATCGTACAACAGAAGTTGGCTGAGCAAACTAGAAAACTTTTGCTGGCCAACAAGGAGTTGTACGACTGTTGACTCATGTGCACAGAAGTTGGCCCAACAAAAGTTGGAAGTGCAAACACGCATGCTCTGACTCCAGGAAGTGTTCGGTAGTGTAAACCTGTATTCCTAATTCACAAATCACATTCACCTGAACTTCCTCTTTATATGCTCTTAACACGTCACTATGTTCAGCTTTGTTGGCCAATTACTTGACTCATGTCAGTACGCAAGATGCAATCACCAACAGCCAATTGTTGAACGTGTGGTCGTACAACAGGGGCACCATGTGTACAAGGCATTAGTCTAAAGTTAGTGAAGAATATTGTATATGTGTACAGCTTTTTATAAGTACCAACATCCCTCATTTTTTGCAGAACTCTGTACGTTTAAATTTAACAACCATTATGGCACCCTTTTAGGCCCCAGCATAAGTCGTACTTGATGCCAATTGTTTAATTATATCAATAATTTATATGTACAACATCCATGTTAAGATCATTCTGTTACTGATGCTTAGAACAAAACTAATTCATGCATAAGTATGAGCACTTTGTTCTAGTCTCTCCTGCCTGGTTATGGACATAACACGAATGCTACTTTACATATAGTTACATATTGACTACATTTATATTTGCAATGCCTTTATGCTCCACTCAGGGACTAATTTAGCGAAGCCATATGCAATAACATCTTTATATATGAAGCCCCTTAATCCAAACCTCTGTTTTTTGTAATGCACTCAGAGATCAAGTAGGCAGGACTGATACCATGTGCTTTGGAATTCTGTGTGAACTTGTTTCACAATGGCTTCAGCTTGTATAAAAGCAGTGTGATCAGCCAGCTTTGGCAAAGCACTTGCAGACCTTTCAGCAAACTTTTTTGAAGCTATTCAAGTACCATTCAGGTCCATTTTGCAAATGTTGAACACAGATCCTAATGGGGGTGCTGGTTGCCACTTTAAACAAGTGGCTAGCAGGCTTCAGCAATTTTTAAGCTTGTTGAAAGCCTGTTAAAGCCTGGTAGCAGTTTACTTATAGTGGCAATGGACACTTCCATTAGGATCAGTGTTCAACAAAGTTTGCAGAAAGCTCTGGAAATATTTTCTCAAAGCTTACTGTTCACACTGCTCTTGTACAAGCTGAATTCTGTGTGAAATGAGCCTAAAACACACTCAGGGAATTCAATAAAGTGCTAATGACACTTTCCTGGTCGTATGGCCCTTTAAAATGGACATATTTTCAAAAAATGCCTGCTACTCGTTTCGGTGGCTTTACAGTCACATGTGGCAGATTCAGATAGTTCTTTTCTTTTTTTTTTTGGCAAATACATTTTTATTGATTTTTGTACTAATGTAAAAAACAGCGTAAGGAAGACAAATAGTAGCACATTGGGGTAATGCAGCATAACAGAATATTAAGTGGACAATACATCAAGAACAGTGATATAGTTCATACTTCAGGAATACAACGGTGTGTTGTTCAGTAACATACAATATGGCATTGTCTGGTTCAATATATGTATTGATTGTAATCAGGTAATCGGGTATTGGCCCAAATCTCCCAGGCTTTCTGAAACTTTTTGTGTGACAATGAATTAATTGCTATTAGTTTTTCATAAGATTTTTTTGCGTTAACTGCTGCGACCACTTTGGATAGGTTGGGTGAAAGTTGGGATTTCCATTTTTTTAATATGGATGACCTAGCTGCCAGCAAGATGTGTGTGACCACCTGACGGTGTTCTGTTGGGAAGTTTTCAATGCCCATATTTAGGATGGCTAATTTGGGGCATGTTAAGGAGAGTATACCAGTGCATCTGGAGATGAGACAGAATATTTGTTTTCATAAACTGGTTAATGTTGGGCATTCCCATAGTATGTGCTTAAGGTTCCCTTTGTCTTTATCATATAGTTGTTTGACCTCATTAATACCATTTTCAGAAAGAGGTTTGGTATTCAACATGGGGATTATGGCTGCTAGACTGCTGATTGGGAGTGGTGTACTTCCTAGTATATCATATGAGTCATGTTGCTTGGCTAGGTGTCTCCATGCCATGAGGGATGCTTGTATTGTGATCAGGAGATTGTTAAGGTTCCAGTTCTTCCATAAGTCTGTTATAAGTAATAGTTTAAGATTTTTTGTAGGGGATTGTACTTCTTATATTTCTACCCAGAGAGCAGTTTCCTCACTGTTCACCCATTGCTTGATTTGACTTAGTTGAGTTGCCCAATAGTAGTCAATTATGTCAGGCATTCCTGCCCCTCCCATATATCAGTTCCTGGTAATTGACGATGCAGCACATCGGGCCCATTTTCCTTTCCATATAAATTTATGGAGTTTAGATTGAAATGCTTTTAGTTGCTTAATAGGTATTGGTATCGTTAGATTCCTAAATAAATAAAGGATTTGTGGTAGTGTATTAAATTTAAATGCTGCTAGTTTCCCGCTCCAGGATAATTCTATGTGTGATATTTTATCGAATTCTTTAGAAATTTTTGTTATTAGGGGTTTGGCATTAAGGTGGACTAGTTGGGATCTTTTTGCTGTGAGAGTTATGCCTAGATATTTTATCCCCTCTGTACTCCATGGGAATGGAGTTTGGGATTGGAGAGTTTGTTTATCTGCTGGTTTTACTCCCAAGTCTAAAATTACAGATTTAGAGGTGTTCATTCTATAGTAGGATATTTTGCTGAATTGACATAAAAGCTGGTATGCAGTGGGGAGAGAATTTACCGGGTTTATCATCATTAAAATTATGTCACCTGCAAAGAGATTTATTTTATGAACTGATAGTTGAAAGGTAAACCCTTTTACCTCTGTGCATGACCGCATTGTTTCTGCTAATGGTTCAATAATTAGGTTAAATATTTTGAGGAACAAAGGGCAGCCCTGGCGTGTACCATTTGATATGATGCAAGGTTTGGATAGAGTATTTTTTTACGTGTATACTTGTGCCAATAGATATGAGTAAAGAGATATCATAGCTAGAGTTGAGCGAACCCGGACTGTAAAGTTCGGGTCCGTACCGAACTTTGGGGTGTCCGGGACCCGGACCCGGACCCGAACTTTTCAAAAAAAGTCCGGGTTCGGGAAAACTTTTCAAGCCCAGGCCCAGGCCCAGGGCCTGTGGGGTTTCAAGCCATGCCTGGGCTTGAAATGTCAGGCCCAAGCGAGTTGAGATCGATACTATAGAGAAATGAGTATAGATAACCGTGTTCATATGTGCATTTTTTTATGAGATAGGTTTGGAACGTAGTATAGTTTACCATGTGCGGTCCCGACGGGAAACAAGGAGTTTTATAAATTGGATTAATAACTTGGTAATCGTCTTTGTTACGCCAGTACGTGTCTCCATTTTCCCAAATGGAAAGTTGATAGTCAAGTATTTTATTTAGAGAAACGTCCACTGTATTAAAA
>BLSH010409258.1:303547-325032 GCA_018402905.1 Glandirana rugosa | reverse complement strand
TAATACCTCCTCACCTTCTCCTGAGGTCACCGTTGGTATATATATATATATATATATAAATATATATATATACAGTATTTCACAAAAGTGAGTACACCCCTCACATCTTTTCATGTGACAACACTGAATAAATGACACTTTGCTACAATGTGAAGTAGTGAGTGTACAGCTGTAAATCAGTGTAAGTTTGCTGTCCCCTCAAAAAAACTCAACACACAGACATTAATATCTAAACCGCTGGCAACAAAAGTGAGTACACCTCTAAGTGAAAATGTCCAAATTGGGCCCAAAGTGTCAACATTTTGTTTGGCCACCATTATTTTCCAGCACTGCCTTAACCCTCTTGGGCATGGAGTTCACCAGGGCTTCACAGGTTGCCACTGGAGTCCTCTTCCACTCCTCCATAATGACATCAAGAAGCTGTTGGATGTTAGAGACCTTGCACTCCTCCACCTTCCATTTGAGGACGCCCCACAGATGCTCAATAGGGTTTAGGTCTGGAGGCATGGAGGGGATCATGCTTTGCTTCAGTATGTCCTTATAAGGAGTACAAAGACAAGTGTGTCTTGCCCACAGTCAAGCATGGTGGTGGATGTGCCATGGTCTGGGGCTGCATGAGTGCTGTTGGCACTTGGGAGCTACAGTTCATTGAGGGAACCATGAATGGCAACATGTACTGTGACATACTGAAGCAGAGCATGATCCCCCTCCCTTCTGAGACTGGGCTGCAGGGCAGTTTTCCAACATAACGACCCCAAACACACCTCCAAGACGACCACTGCCTTACTAAAGAACCTGAGGGTAAAAGTGATGGACTGGCCAAGCATGTCTCCTGACCTAAATCCTATTGAGTATTTGCGGGGCATCCTCAAACGGAAGGTGGAGGAGTGCAAGGTCTCTAACATCCACCAGCTCCTTGATGTTATCATGGAGGAGTAGAAGAGGACTGCAGTGTCAACCTGTGATGCTCTGGTGAATGCCATGCCCAAGAGGGTTAAGGCAGTGCTAGAAAATAATTGTGCCCACACAAAATATTGACACTGTGGGCCCAATTTGGACATTTTCACTTAAGGGGTGTACTCACTTTTGTTGCCAGCAGTTTAGACATTAATGGCTGTGTGTTGAGTTATTTTAGGGCAACAGCACATTTCCACTTATACAAGCTGTACACTTTACATTGTAGCAAAGTGTTGTCAAATAAAAAGATATAATAAAATATTTACAAAAATGTGAGGGGTGTACACACTTTTGTGAGATACTGTATATATGTCACGCAGGGGGGAAACTAGTCCTGGAAACAAATGCTGCATTCAGTTATCTGTTCAATATCATAATTTCATTTAGATTCAGTTGATTTAAGACACCTCACGCTCTGCTGGGAAGGACTGGGCTTTTTCGTATAAATGAGTAATTTTCGGCTTCAAGAAGCACTCATTCCTTTGGGGAACAATGCATTCTCATATCACCATCTTTTTATTTTATTTACTTTCCCAAATAGCCTATGTGAATAAGTTGCAACTTCATATATATTAACATAACAGTATTATTATGGAGAAAGTGTGGCCATTGGTAGTAAACAGACTAAGTCACTATTAGCTTTGTACTGGTAGTGTTAGTAAAAGAGGTACAAGTGCAACTGTACTAGCTGTGTCACTTAGGGTTTTTGTATATACATGGCAAGAGGCGCCAGGATTTATGACTGATGTGGAGAAAACAGACATTTTATTTTGTCAGAGTCTAAAGTCCTGGACTGGGTCCTGAAGTGCTGATGCTTTGTAGAGCTTTAGGTGGGATACAATCTCCACTCCTAGGTCATCAATGTACGTGGTAGCAAAGCCTCATAATTAGCCTCAACTTTTCACAGGTCTTTACGTATATACTGTATGTAAGCTGACTGCTTTTCAGGGTTCTCTCTCTCTCTCGTGCTTCTTGTTTGTGCTGGGGAACCTATTATGGTGGCACCTTTTTAATCAGGAACTGATCTGAGTTTAGTTAGTGACTCAGATGAGCAGGTATTTTGTTTGTTTTATGCTATGAACCTACTGTATCAAGCCATCCTTTGTTGAAACTGTCTTTGCTTTATTGCTGAATAAAATTGCAGGGAACCTGCTTGGACTGTTCATGGGTGTCCCTATCTCTTGCATTGTTTACCGCTGCCAATAACAGTTGAGCACTAGAGTTAAGCAAACCCGAACTGTAAAGTGACCCGGACCCGAACATTTGAAAAAAGTTTGTGTTCGGGTTCTGGGTTCAGGTATTTGATCCCACCTGTTGAATAGCTGCAGGGCAGCCAATCAAGAAGCGTTTCACTGGTTTGCCCTTAGAAGCCATCACAGCCATGCCTACTAATGGCATGGCTGTGATTGGCCAGTGCATCATGTGACCCAGCCTCTTTATAAGCTGGAGTCACTTAGTGCTGCATGTCACATGCTCTCTGGCTAGTGTAGGGAGAGGATGCTGCCGGCGCTGTGGGGGACAGATTTCAGATATAATAACATCTCATCCCGCATTACAGAACGATCCGATTGTGGACTAGGTAGAGATTACTACTACTACTGCTTTGAGGGACAGATTGCAGATTTCATCCTGCATTACAGAACGATCTGATTGTGGACTAGATAGAGATTACTACTACTACTGCTTTTAGGGACAGATTGCAGATCTAATAACATCTCATCCTGCATTATAGAACAATCTGACTGGACTAGGTAGAGTCTACTGCTTAGAGGGACAGATTATTGTTCTAAAATCATCTCCTACTCTCCTATAGGGTCAGGTTCCTGCTGTTGCTGTAAGGGACAGATTATTGTTCTAAAATCATCGCCTACTCCTATAGGGTCAGGTTCCTGCTGTTGCTGTAAGGGACAGATTATTGTTCTAAAATCATCGCCTACTCCTATAGGGACAGATTCCTGCTGTTGCTGTAAGGGACAGATTATTGTACTAAAATCATTGCCTACTCCTATAAGGTCAGGTTCCTGCTGTTGCTGTAGGGGACAGATTATTGTTCTATAATCATCTCCTAGTTCTTTATTTCCTTTTGCAGTCCTCTAGCACTTGCCAGGACTTTTTTACAGCCATTTTTGTGCCCAAAAGTCCCCATTGAATTCAATGGGGTTCGGGGTCCGGGGTCAAGTTCGGTACCGAACCCGAACTTTTTCGCGAAGTTAGGCCAGACCCGCCGAACCCGAACATCCAGGTGTCCGCTCAACTCTTTTGAGCCCTGAAAATTTAAAATTTTAATTAAATCGTGCATGAAGACATGTGCAGGTGTTTTCTGATTTACCACTGATCTTTTGATATTTAATCCACATTAAGTAATAATTGATCTATTTATTTTTGTTATTATTCATTTTTTAACTACATATGTTGATTATCAGTCTTCCTTCTTAGTATCTACCTATTCATAACTGTGCTCATAATTTTTTGTCTTCCTTTAAAGAAGCAGCTTGTTCTCTTGGACTTTGCATCTCTTTACTCCTTTCATGATCAGAGGTCATAGTATCCCTTCCTTGAAAAAAGAAAAAAAAACAGCCAACACTTTAGGCAAGATAATAGGAGTAAGGTCTCATTCAAATCTAAGTGGAGATACTGAACAAGCATGAACAGCACCAGGGAAGACTTTAGAATGTAGAATGTAAACACTGTGGTAGCCATGTACTGTAGCCAGTCACCATTGAAAGGTAAGTAATCACTAGAGATGGGCCAAACACCCCCCGGTTCGGTTCGCACCAGAACATGCGAACAGACAAAGAGTTCAGGGCGAACATCTGAACACCATTAAAGTCTATGGGACCCAAACATGAAAAATCAAACGTGCTCATTTTAAAGGCTTATATGCAATGTTATTGCCCTAAAAAGTTTATAGGGACCCGGGTCCTGCCCTAGGGGACATGTATCAATGAAAAAAAATGTTTTTAAATACATTTTTTTTCAGGAGCAGTGATTTTAATAATGCTTAAAGTGAAAAAAAAAGAAAAATGCCTTTAAATATTGTGCCTGGGGGGTGTCCTTAGTCTGTGTGGAAAAGGGCACATCTCTGTGAGGTGTAGAACATAGCCAGAGCAAAATTACATTTCCATAGGAAAAATGTAAAATCGCGGCTGTCCAAACCAGGCTCTTCAGGTAAATTAAAAAAAAATTGACGTGGGGGTCCTCCTAAAATCCAAACCAGACCCTTATCTGTGCATGCAGCCCTGGCCGGTTAGGATGGGGTGGACAAACGTGTATCCCCCCTCCTGAACCATACCAGGTTACATGCCCTCAACATGCAACATGGGGAGTATGGGTGCTTTGGGGAGGGGGGCTCTGCCCCCCCACCTCAAAGCATCTTGTCCCCATGTTGATGGGGAAAAGAGTCTCTTCCCCACAAGCCTGGCCGGTGCTTGAGGGGGTCTGCGGGTGGGGGGGCTTATCGGAATCTGGAAGCCCTCTTTAATAAAGGGGCCCCCAGATCCTGGTTCCCCCCCATGTGAATAAGTTTGGGATACATTGTACCCCTACCCATTCACCAAAAAAGAGTGTAGTGTAACAAAAAAAACAAGAGGTAGTTTTTGACAAGTCCTTTATTTTGTAAAATAGCTCTTTCTTCTTTCTTCCTCCATCTTCTCCTAGCCCGGTCCTTCTTCTGGTCTTCTGCTTCTTCTTTTAGTCTTTTTGCTTCCTCTCTTCATCTTCAATCTTCATTGCCCCTGTGCGTCTTGCCGAATGGGCGGTCTTCACGATGACAGTTCTTTTATAAGAAGGGGCGGGGCCACCCAGTGATGTAAATGGGTGACCCGCACCCTCTGACATCACATGACGTATTTTATTTATTTTAAACACTGTGTGAAAAAAATCTGATCACTTTTATTGCTATCACAAAGAATGTAAACATCCCTTGTCATAGTAATATGTGATCCGATCTGGCACATCCGCTGGCTGTGTGGAGTCCCTGTGGAAGCTGAAATTGGCTTTGTTTGGGACTCCTTCGTACATTTCCGGAAGCAACGTTACAACGTCACTTCCAGTTTACTCGGCGACTAACGGCTCTGGTTTATAAAAAATTACAGTATTCAGAATCGCTGTTTTTGCCGATCTGAATACTGCATCCCTCCATAAAGAGTACCTGTCACCATATATTACTATAACAAGGGATGTTTACATTCCTTGTGATAGCAATAAAAGTTATCAGTTTTTTTTTTTTTTGTTTTTTTAAGGAACAGTGTTAAAAGAAAAAATATAATAAAGCAAAGAAAACACATGTGAGGTATCACCACAATTGCTAGTGTGAGCAATAGTTCTAGCAAAAGACGTCCTCTGCACCTCTAACCTGGTAACCGTTAAAAATTTTTAAAGCGTCGCCTATGGAGATTTTTAAGTACCGGAGTTTGCCGCCATTCCACAAGTGTGCACAAATTTCAACCGTGTCATGTATTGTATCTATAAACTCGGCGTAACATCCTCTTTCACAATATACAAAAAAATTGTAACCTGGTAACCGTTAAAAAATTTTAAAGCGTCGCCTATGGAGATTTTTAAGTACCGGAGTTTGTCGCCATTCCGCAAGTGTGCACAATTTTCAACCATGTCATGTATGGTATCTATTTACTCGGCGTAACATCCTCTTTCACAATATTTTTCCAGAAAGGCCTCTGCGCAAATACCGTGTGACAAAAAGTATTGCAATGATTGCCATTTTATCTCTAGGGTGTTAGAAAAAAAATATATAATGTTTGGGGGTTTTAAGTAATTTTCTATAAAAAAAATGATTTTAACAAATGTAAAAAAGGGCTCTGGGAGTTAAGGGGTTAATAACTGTATATATTTTAATACACCACGTCAGGTGTACTGTATACCGTATGGACAGATATATAATGCACACTCAATGTGCAGTGTGTGTGTATATATATATTTATATATACACCAGGCTGTATATATTTTAATACACCACATCAAGTGTACTATATACCTTATGTACAGTGTACATTGATATATAGTACACTGTGCGTATATATATATATATATATATATATATATATCTTTTTTTTATTTTGTTATTTTTTTCCTACACTAACCTGTCTGCACTAACTGACAGATAGATTTCTAATCTAGTTAGCTATCTATTTTTTGGATTTTTTTTATTTTTAAAATATTTTTTTTAAAGCTAGCTATCTAGACTGCCTGTATTCGGGAACCTACGCTCTCTCACTAACAACGCCGACACACTACATAGAGCCGCTGTACAAGTGGCTTTATATAGTGTGGGGCGTGCATTGAGACTGCTGTGCAGTGATTGGCTAAAGCCATCCTGCCTTTAGCCAATCAAAGCTCTCACAGCAGGCTGCCAGCTGATTGGCCAAAGCATGCAGGTCATGTGCATGCTTTGGCAAATCAGCGGGCGGCATTCCGCTGCCATTTGAAAGCATCACATTCCACCAGAACACAAAGCCCATCCCTAGTAATAACTGTGGTGGGGGTTCTTGCTTATATTAGATTAAGGGGCTAGGGAGGGTGGCCTAAGTCTTTTTAAGGGAAGCTGTAGTTGTCTTTTAAGACTAGTCTAAATTTAGTAGTGTCAATGTGCTCCTCAAGTACTCTGACAACAACTCTTTTTATTTTGAACACTGTTTTAATATATTTGTTGCTTTTGTAGTGTATTCTAAGTTAACAATGGACAATATTTTTAATAAAAATATATTTTTTGTTATTTGTTACATCAATAAAAATGAAAAAATAAAAGAAATAACACAGGGGTTTTTGCATTCCCTGCTCTATCTACACTAAAAATGCTTTTGCTTTAGATGTACTTTAGGTTCCCATGAGCAAAGCGCAGTATATGCATTTTGAAAAGCTAGTAAAAATTGTTATTAAGAGATCTCCTGTATACTCCCCTGACAGTATAATGATACATGTAGTCAGATAGTGTCTTAAAATAAAATGAAGTTTTCAGATTGTCAATATATTTAATGCTTGCAACAGAACATGATTCATTTTGGGTTAAATGCCTTTGATATGGAAATACAGGCTAAATGCTTCTATTATTTTTCTCCTTAAGCTAAAAGAAAAAAAGTTTGTCAAAATATACATATTTACGTCAAAACTTTATTATGCACAGAATGTTTGACCCCTGGCTACCAAGTCATAATTGTCCTCCATTATTTTCCTTCTGTTTACTTACAAAAATGTTTCCAAGAAATTCTGTTTTCACAATGCTAATGATACATTGTGGCACTATAAAATAATATAAATTATGGATCTGCAGAAGGACAATTATGTAAGCAGAGGATCCATCTTCTTAATGGAAAAATGTCTATTTAGAAACATTTTAAGTAGGCTGCTTATTTGTTGTTGTAGTTGTGTTCAAAATTTACATAAACCTGGGGAAAAATAAACAAAAACCGCACTGAAGAATTATGGGTAATTATAAAATAGCATGACTTTTTTTTAGAAGTACAACCCATAGCTAAAGTTTAAGTAAAAGCTTGGTTTCAAATCAGCTACTTTTTAGGTGCATCAAAACAAAAGGCATGCAAAGTCTTACAGTTTTTTTTTTTTTCTTTAGAAAGCCACAATCTGAGTAAAAAAGCTTGTTCCCTGACAGCATGCTTTAGGGAAGGACCTGTGCTCTCTGAAAACAGTGGTCTTACTAAACAGTAGGGGTGTGCTTGATTTCAAGCAGTGGTCTTACTGAAGAGTAGGGATGAGCCTTGGGCTTGGGTCAACTATGAGTTCAAACCAAACCCAAGCTGTTCACAGTTCAGTGTGCAAATTAAATTGCCAGACTTGGCCAGATCACCCTTATTCCTGAACGTTTGGCTGCTGCAGCTGGAAGTTGATCATTTAGTGGTAGAATTATTACCACCACTAAATGACGACATCCTTGACCACATATGGTCTTTTCCAAATATGTTCAATGATGTCAGCCAACTGGTTTGTTGATATACAGCAGCCGGCCAAAGAACTGTCATTTGTGGTAGAGTATCACCAGGAGAGGATCATCGTGGCGCAGATCATCTTGTTTGTGTAGGCAGATGGGCTGCAGTTAATTAATTATGATTGATTGCTTGATGATGCATCTACATCACTGAACAATGTGATTGATATTGGATTTACACCATGGGAAATGTTTTTTTTTATGAAATATTTTCTCAAAGATGTGTTTTTTTTTTACTTTTTTTTAAGGGGTGTTTTGTGCCCTGTAATTCACTTAGACGAGGATGTCTGGGGGACCACCTTATTTTAAAGGGAGCGTTCAGATTCTGCATATCTCCACATCCCTTTGGCCAGGAATGTTGTGATAAGGCCCTGTCCCAATCAACAAAGAGATAAGGTACTTGGTGAGGGTGTGTTGCATCATTACTTTCCTCAGAGTTGCAAATGGAACTCCAGGTACTTAACAGTCTTATAACAATGTAACAATATGCTGTGATAGATATTTCATAGCAAGCTTGCTGCTTTGATTATTTCTCTCTTTTTTTTGGTTTTCCATAAGTGCGGGGATTTTTCACATTTTATTTAACAATCCTAGTTAGACCCCTGTGCATGAGTCAGGTTGCAAGCCTGTATACCGCTCCAGTATGTATTCTGGGAGAACCCCACACCAATTATTTTTTCTTTACTTCAGGGTATTCAGCTTTGTATTGTTCAGCATTGGGAAGCCAAACACCAGCTGCCCCCCTTTCCTGGTCATCTAAGCTGTATGCCTAGATAAGGGTATGGTATGGATTTTAAAAGGGACCTCATGCAAAAAAAAAAAAAAGAGTAGAATCCTCCTTTAAATTCCATATTAGATCCTTATCCTTAATAAAGATCTGGTATGAATTTCAAGGGGGACCTTGCACAAAAAAATGTGCATGGGTTCCCCTTTGAATTCATATCAGACCCTTATTTTTAATCATCTAGTATGGGTACAGAGGGGGACCTCAAGCAAAAAAGAAATGATGTGGGGTCCCACGCATAAAATCTTGTAAGGGGGCCCAAGTTTCATTGACAAGGCAGCTCTTAATGCCTGATTACATCTTCCAGTTATCCCAAAACCCTGGAACTGTATTGTACAAATATTTACCACAGCTGTTAGTGTCAGGCAGCCTTCCAGCTTCTCCCATCAGCTGTGAGGAAGATTGATAAATCTTTTTAAGCTAATAGCTGTTTCCATCAACTGCAGAGTAACAAGTCTTCTCAAACTGCTAGTTGCTGTGTCTGATCAGCCTGGACACATTCCCCCTAGCTCTATTGGTCTTCAGTGCAGGATGCACCTTATTTAAACTTCACCAGTCTGTGCCTCTGTCTGGGCTTTTGATAGTTTTAGCTTGCTGGATCCCTGTGTCTCTCGCTGCCTGATCAATGCTCTTATCTTAGATTCCCTTGCTGTCGACTTTTGACTTGTAACTGGATTACTTTTTGGATTGCTGAATATTGTATTGTTAACTGTTCTACACTTGCTTTCTACCAGCCCTGACCTTGGAACTGTTTTTGGACTATGCTTGCTTACTATCTGCCCTGACCTTGGGCAGGATTGGCTTAGTTCAAGAGCTCGACTGCCAGCTGATTTCTAGTACCTGATCATCCTCAGGACTACAGGTTCCCTTTCTAGTCTCAGTCGCTCAGTCTGGCTGTAAACTATAGCATCATATTCTAAGACCTAGTGGCAATCAAATACCAGTAGCTCTGCTTACCTTAAGGGAATGGGGGCTGCTATAGGCAGAAACCCAGAGAGACCTAGGCACCTGGCTGTGCGTTACAGCCAGTCACTTTCCACCTCCATGCTTATTAGTGGGCCTCAAATTAGAAGCATACCCCAACCACATTGGCCATTAGGAAACAGGAGAAGGCTGGCGAGCATCATTTTCCGGGGCAGAGATAGATATTTGCAATATAGATCACTGAATTTAGTGATACCTGGGCATTCTGACTATAAACTGATAAAAACTAGACATCTGCTCTACGTACCTTGGGTCAACATACAGTATATGGTACAGTGGGCAGCAGGTTCACTTTTAGTGATAATATAAAGAGGTACTTAAATTCTATCTTTAAGCGTTTTCTGCTATAATAAAATCTAATTGTTGCAGCATTGTTCAAAATGTTTTTGACCTTCAGCTTTTCAGTAATTAACAGGTTTATGAGCAATAATAATCCATTATTTATTTTCTATGAATTTCTTAAAAAGGGAAAAAACATAAATAGTCCAGATTTTGGTGTTAATAGCATGGTTATTTTATAGCTTTATCTGTTTCACACTGAAATATTCCAGGTTATGTTTGTTTGCAAAGCTTCAGAATGCAAAGTCAATTATGTTTTCAAATAGAGGACCATCTGCACTGCAGCATTAACTGCATTCTACCAGAGATTGATCACCTGTGTCCACGACTTCCATTCTGTTTACAAGATATTAATGTTATTCTTCTCTTCCAAACAATACTAACAAGTATCCCATTATCCACAGTTTAATTATGTTGGTTTATGAAGAATTCCACAGTTTTTCTGGAGAATATGGCACATGTATTACTACTCAGAAAATTGTATTCTTTTCTGTTCAAAGTGTGGTATTTATAATTTGTTAAAAGACTCCAGTGAAAACAGAAGATGTATGTTGTGTGAATACTTTGAACACTTGCATACAGGTTTTTTAACACAACATTTTGCTAAAAGATTCTAGTTATGATGCATTCACTTTTAGAACTGGTGGTGCCAAATTGTCTTACAAAGATCCTGGGGTTGACAGTTATGCCCTACCTTAACCCTAATCAAATTAAAATTGTAATCTAACCTTGACACTAACCCTCCTTGTAAGTTTAACATCACTCTAACCATTGCTGCAACCCTAGAATTAAAACTTACACTAACATTCACTGTAACCTTAACATTCACCCTGGCATTAACCCTCCCTGTAACCCTAGCATTAACCTTCCCTGTAACCCTAACACTGATATCAACTGTTTCCTAGGTTTATGTAAAGTGGAATTCCGGGATAACCCTAAGTACTCTTAAAACTGGCCGCTCCAGTCCGGTCACATGAACTCCCATTGTGTCTGCCAGCACTGGCTACAGGGGAGAAGATAGAGCGCTCAACAATGGCTAACAATCAGAGGGATCGTGGAAGGCCATCTGTTCACCCGATGGGGCTTTCAGACGTAGTATGGCGGGGAAGGCTAGCGTGAATTTTATGTTTCTCTTGAAGAGTTTGGAGCACACAGGTTGAAAGGTCTTCCTTTTCTTCGCTACCTCAGCTGAATAATCAGCGAATATAAGAATTTTTGCTCCATCGATGATTAAAGTCTTTTTTTGTCTGAATTTTTGCAGGATGTTATGTTTATCTGCGTAGTTCAAGTATTTGGCTATAGTCGGCCTCGGAGTGGTGCGTTCCGACCCAGGAGGGCCCAGTCTGTGTGCCCGTTCTACTTGGCAAGGGCTACTTAGGCCTAGTGCTTCCGGGATCTTGACTGCGCAGAATTGGGGGAGAGCCGTAGGATGGATTGACTCGGTGATCACTATGAACTTCAGGTTGCTCCTTCTAGATCTATTTTCGAGATCCTCGAGTTTCTCCGCTGTCCATCGTAGTTGCGTGTCCTGGGCCCTGTCTGAATCTTGCGTGTGATACAGCTCCTCTTCCACATGTGCGATTCTCTGTTCGGCCTCAGTGAGCCTATCGGCTTGTTCCCTCAGGTCCCTGTGCAGCTGGGCCATTCCTGCCTGCACTGCTCTTTGGACTGAAGATTCAATTTGTGGAGCTGGGAGAGCAGCCACAGCTTGAGCAATCAGCTCCGTGTTGTGTAAACCCGCGGTCGTTGCGAGATCCGAAGGTTTAGGTGTGGTCGTTCCCCCAGGCACGATCGTTCTGGGTACGACCGCTCCTCCGGATGCGATCGCTCCTTTGGGCGCGATCGTTCCGGGCACGAACGTTCCTCCTGATGTGCCCACCATGACAGGCGGCACGGCCTGTCCAGGATCCGCGGCTCCACGTACCTGCGGGGCCAGACGAGGCGCGCTTTTGTCGAGGTATCGCTCCATTTAGATTCCAGGGGAGGGCCTCCGGTCTGGATACAGCCTATCAGGGCGGGTGGGGTGGTTTTTTAAGCAGATTTCAGAGGCTTACTGCGGGAGCTGAGCTAACGTGCAGCTAAGCCATGAGGCACCGGAACCGGAAGTACAGATGCTTTCTAATAACGATCCCGCTCTGCAGAGATAGTGGGTGGGACATAACACTGATTGGTCATTCACATTCATAATTATCACAGCCCGAGACCCCCACTGTGTTATAGAATGATTACTGATAACGATCCCACTCTGCACAGGTGGTGACATGCACATGGTACACAGGTGGTCACGGCTGACATGGTACACAGGTGGTGACATGCACATGGTACACAGGTGGTCACGGCTGACATGGTACACAGGTGGTAATGGCTGACATGGTACACAGGTGGTGACATGCACATGGTACACAGGTGGTCAAGGCTGACATGATACACAGGTGGTCACGGCTGACATTGTACACAGGTGGTGACATGCTGGCATGGTACACAGGTGGTCACAGGTGACTTGGTACACAGGTGGTCACGGCTGCCATGGTACACAGGTGGTTACAGCTGACATGGTACACAGGTGGTCACAGCTGACATGGTACACAGGTGGTCACAGCTGACATGGTACACAGGTGGTGACATGCTGACATGGTACACAGGTGGTCATGGCTGACATGGTACACAGGTGGTAACTGCAGACATGGTACACAGGTGGGGACATGCAGACATGGTACACAGGTGGTCACGGCTGACATGGTACACAGGTGGTGACATGCTGACATGGTACACAGGTGGTCATGGCTGACATGGTACATAGGTGGTCACTGCAGACATGGTACACAGGTGGTGATATGCTGACATGGTACACAGGTGGTGACATGCAGACATGGTATACAGGTGGTGATATGCAGACATGGTACACAGGTGGTGACATGCTGACATGGTACACAGGTGGTGACAGGCTGACATGGTACACAGATGGCCACTGATTGCTGTTTAGAAAGATCTCAAATCTACAGCAGGAGGAATATTTCTAGTAGTGAATTACAGCAGAGTACAGTGTGTATCATTATTGGATGTGTGTACAGCATGTATAATATATCATTATGGGATGTGTGTACAGATCAGTAATGATTACAGAAAGTAAGGTCAATAAGTTTATCTTCGTATGTGTGGAGAGGAGAGAACATGCTTTGCATTTATAAGACTGTAATCTAACCTGCTGTGTTGTGTGTCACTGGTTAGTGGGCCTGGCTGCAGAGGGGTGTGATTCACATTGGAGGGGGCTTGTTCACATTTACATGTACAGGCTAGTATATCTCCCACATTCATTGAAACATGCAAAGGCTGAGGGGAAATGTAGGCTAAACAGAAGAGTGATTACTTCATATCCTCTTCTCTCTAACAGAGTATTCCTAGCTAAGTACATGGTGCATCATTTAAACAAGAGAGACCACTTCCTGTAAATTAGATTGGACATATCTCTTCAATGGTAAGGAATTTCACAAATCTAATAACTGTTTAGTGTTCAGTGTAGGGGGGTGTACTAATGGGGGATTTTTTGAAAATCCCGGAGTTCTGCTTTAATATTGATATATTAATATTAAACAGTTTAAACCTGTTTGAGCACTATTGGAGCTGGATTTCTGTAAAGAAGACCTGATTATATGTGGGGATTCATGCCAGACAGACCTCATGATAATAAAAGTAAATTTGTAAAGGTGAGCAGTATGGAGTTACACTGGTTGAAGCGTGAATGCCTTATAGTGTGAAATTCAAAAAATAAAACAGTGCCCTGATATCAGTTAGGAATTGATTGTTGATTTATAATAGGGTAGCACTGCACTCGTTTTTGGATATGGGTTTAAGGTAAAAGTGTAGTGATCACTTGGTAGTGTCAGCAAGCTCCCATTGAAAAAAAAAAGAAGAAAAAAAAATCTTTAATTTATCACACGGGTTGGTTATTGGTTATTTTCACTCTACTTGTAGGATGAAAGCTTACAATCTAAAGACAAGCAGAAGTAATACAAAAGGTAGTAAATGTGTGATGATATGTTGTATGAGATAGAAAGATTCAGTTGCTAGACGGAGGCAGGGTGGACTTTCCTGAAAAGGTGGGTTTTCAGAGACTACTTAAAGGCAGCCATAATAGGAAATAGCCATATGGGTTGAGTTAGAGAGTTCCAGAAGTTGAAAGAGGCTCTGGAGCAATCCTGGAGGTCAGCATGAAAGCAGGTGTCAAGGAAGCTAGAGAGTAGAAAGTCATTGGAGGGGCAAAGTGGCTGATATTTTGTGACAAGGTTGCTGATATAGCTTGGGACAGAGTTTTGGATGGCTTGTTTATTTATTTAAGTCCCTTATTTTTAGGCTGATGTTTTTAAACTCCACCCCTCCTATGGCCCAATGATATCCTCCTGGTGATGATTCCTTCTGTGCATGATTATGCTTTTGGCTTATAGAGTTATTAAATGCCTTCTAGCATCCTGGTTAAGACAGCTCTCCAGTTAACCCACATCTATTGTTGTATTCATATGTTCAAATGTGAACAGTAATATGATTTTGGAACAATAGTATGTAAATATTCTGTTATTACTTTATATATATATTATGTACTTATACATTATGTTTTTCTTGTAGTGGCACATGTATGCAGTACGCAGTTTCCTGAGGAAGCCATTGATTGGTGAAACATGTTGAGCTGAAGTCACTGTACATACACCAAAAGTCACATGAAATTTCTGTGATGATCTTTATCAAATTGTTTTTTTTAACATTTTTGTATCCTAATAAAATTCATTATTTTTATAGAATTTGGTGACTTGATTTTGTGTCACCTTCAAAATCCCCTGGTTTTCTATATGTTCTTTAATTGTATTTGTTGGGCGATTGGAAGACAGTGGAGGGATTTGCAGAGACGGATGATATACAATGAACAGTTGGTAAGGTGAATAAATATGGAAGCAGCCGTAATGAAAGACCAAAGGAGGGAGGAATTTGTAATCATGAATTGACTATGTTTTAAGCTGGCAACATCATACATTATTTGCTAATTCTATTGTATGTACAGTATGGAACCTCAAAGTATTGTGGGTAACACAATACTTTGAGTTGACAGCTATAGCTGGGACAGTAGAACTCTATGCCAGCACCTGGGAAGGACTAACATATAATTGGCAGTCTGTGTGCTTAAAACATTCAAGGCTCTTGAAATGGGAGCCAATGAAATGTGCTGCAAACAAATGTGTTGACAAGGAATATGCCAGGAAGGGGAGAGAACAAAGTGCGCAGAGACATAGCTTCATCAGTTTGTGGCTGCTCTTTCACTGTCCAATCAGCAAGCTGGGAATGGATACAGGGTATCGCTTTATTCGTAACTGTAAATTGTGTCATACACCTGGATGGTTTGTGTGATGGGGCTATGTAGATTTTAGTATTCTATTGATAGAAATACATAAACTTCCGCAGATAAAACAGCTCCCTTGTATGTATTTCATCTTGTATTTAGCTGTTTGCATGGAGCTCAGCTTTAAACTACAGCTTTAGCTACAGCTCCATTAGCCATTCATTTGGTCCTGGTAATAGCAGAGCCAGTAATAAAGATTACATCTTTATAATGAGATTTTGGTTTCGCCTTAAGTTAGCCAATAAACTTTTCATGCATTACTTATTTTTATGCTGTAGATTGGGCTAGCTTCCAGACGCTTTCAAGGTTAAATTCTAACCAAAGAAAGAGCCTGCCAGGACACAGCAGAAAATACCATTTTTCATTCTTAGGTTCTTGATGTATTCTGTGAGTGAGATACATAATAGTTTGGATACAATCTTGGAAACAAAAAGCAAATGTCTGATTGAATCAGAAAGACATTCTATTTACACAAAACCACGAAACAGTTTGATTCTTTTAAGGCATTCTGCAATTTGGCAAAGGCTTGTGGTCACTTCTGGCCTCAGACAAACATTTTGATAGCAGACGCGTAATTTGGAAGAGAAATGGGCTTGAAGGAAGGAAAAATGAGCTCTGTAAGAGAAGTCTGATGGAGTAATATTAATAAAAATCATCTAGCTTTGGAGGTATGTCTTAAAAGATAGTAGGTGTGTGAAGAATCGGTAACAACAACATGACCTGTAAAGAGCTTAAAGGACCACTCCATCCAAAAGGGATATTTACATTTTAAGTGAAGCTTGGTGAGCCAACCCATGGGTTTATTTAGGGATTGAACACTCTGGCAACGAGATGCCCCCTACCCCCAAGCATACAGTATATCAAAATCCAAAATATCTATCTATCTTAAAATCAATTATTGGGAAATGTTCACCCTAGAGTTGGAGGCTTCCTAGGGTGACTTTCTGATCCATGCTACCTGGGCCTCTTTCTAAAATTAAAAAAAGATAACTTTGCATCTTGAGAAACTGCCTATTGGAAGTCAGGGGGGCATGCTAACACCAACAGAGAAAACCTATTTGTGCATTTCAAAGAATAGGTTTATATATTAAAAGACGTTAGATTAAGGCTTAATGTACATGGGACACTTTTTCAATCTCTCCTGAACGATTTTTTTGATAGCTAGAAACCGACTCTTAAAACCGGCCACTTAGCTACACTTTACATGCCGCGTTTAGATGCGTTTTGCTGCATTCCTGTCTAGAAGCATTTTTTTTTTTTAAATAACAAATGCCTCTAAACCAAATGCTTCTAAACGTGAGTTACCACGTTTAGGCACGTTTACAAGCTGTTACAAGCATTTGGTGTTTCAAATGGCTCTGAACTTCCGTCTGAACGCATTTTTTTTGCTTTCCAAAAAAAGTCTCTAAACAGCCTAAAAACTACTGTAAACGATCCTGTGTACATGTTCTGATAAGATCACATTGGACAGTTCAGGGGCAGCTAAAAAAATGCCCAACTGCTCCTACACGTCCATTTACCAGCAGCAGTGTACATGAGGCCTTTTGAAGATGGCATGCCATCGCAACAACCTTACAGGGGCTCAGGCAAATCCAAGAGTCTTCTTTAACAGTAAATCCTTCCTATATAAGTGTCCCATGCTCCTATCCAGGATTACCACAGTCTACCATGTAGATCTATAGTTAGCCCCATGAGATTTTTAATTACAATAATGTTTGGAACTTGCTTCTGACTCTCCTGATACCTATTCTAGGATGTTGTATTCTGAAACTCTGAGACCCATACGTAAGCTACTTTGCTATTATATTTCAAGTGTATGTCATAATCAAGAATGGTAAGCCTTTACCTTACTTTCCCTTCCCCAACTTCCTCCCTACCTTATATGTAATGTTACAGTTTTTAAGATATTCTCAATAAAAACATATTTTTCTGAATGTATGATTGTAAATGTCTTCATAACTATATGACACTTTGCATGAGACTTTTGGCACTGTATACCTATTTCCCATAATGCTAACCATTTTCTGTCTTCCAATAATGTAGTGCCTGTGAAGTCAACTCCAAAATCCAATCATGTACAGGCCAATCTGTGATAAATTAATAGCAAAGAGTTCCACAAGGTCTAAAGAATTAAGTGTTCTCTTCAAGTGCCTAATCAGATTCAGGGAAATTAAAAGAAATAACCTTTCCTTAAACCTGATTGGGTATTTGAATTAAAAAACTAAGTAAAAAAATATTGAGGTTAACAATCAGTCAGTATTGTTTAGTATTCTACTAGAGGAGATAATTTTCAGAATGTTCACTTTAAATAACTAATCAATTAAAAGATATATATATAAATATATACACACGTCTTCCCTGAGTCAGCTGATAGCCTCCCATGGCTCCGGCTACCATTTATATGCCGATGACACCCAAATCTATCTCTCTACCCCTCAGCTCACCCCACCAGTCTCCTCTCACATCACTGATTTACTAACAGACATATCAGCCTGGATGTCACACCACTTTCTCAAAATGAATCTATCTAAAACTGGCCTCATAATATTTCCCCCCACGTGCCCCTTCCCCTGACGTCACTGTCAAGACTAATGGCACAACTATCAGTCCATCCCCACATACCAGGGTTTTAGGGGTAACCCTAGGTAACCCTAGACTCTGAACTGTCCTTTCAGACCCACATCCAATCCCTGTCCAAATCATGCCACCTTAGCCTCTGCAACATCTCTAGAATACGCCTCTTTTTAACCAATGACACCACCAAGCTTCTAATTCACTCCCTGGTTATCTCTTGCCTCAGCTACTGCAACTCTCTCCTCATTGCATTACCTTTAAATACACTATCCCCAGTTCAGTGTCCTCCACCCCTCTCTGCCAATCCATCCACTGGTTTCCACTCACCCATGAATAAAATTCAAAGTACTAACAATAATTTACAAAACCATTCACAACTCTGCCCCCAGCAACATCTCTAACCTAGTCTCAAAATACCAACCAAGTCACTCTCTTTGATCCTCCCAAGACCCCCTGCTCTCTAGCTCCCTTGTCACCTCCTCCCATGCTTGCCTCCAGGATTTCTCCAGAGCTTCTCCCATGCTTTGGAACTCCCTACCCATCTTTAGACAATCCCTGAAAACCCTTCTCTTTAAAGAAGCCTATCCTGCTTCTAACTAGTACACTGTCTTACGTCCTCTGTCAGCTCCTCCCCTACAGTTATTACCTTTTGTATCGATTGACCCTCCCTCTTAGATTGTAAGCTCTAACCAGCAGGGCCCTTTGATTCCTCTTGTACCAAATTGTAATGTAACTGTAATATCTGCCTTCATTTTGTTAAGGGCTGAGTAAACTGTTGGCGCTATATAAATCCTGTATAATAATAATATATATTTTTATAAATATTATACTGTATAATAATATAATCATAGTTTTTATTAATACAGGTCATTTTCTTGAACATGATTGGCTGAGATTGGTTGATTGAAATGAACACAGCTATACTTGATTCATCTACCTACACCTTAAATGGAAGAAAACATTCAATTTTTAAAGCGAAACTCTGTATCCCTTTAGTAAATCAAGCTAGCAGCATAAGAAAATTCAGTGGCTTGCATGTGTTTTAGCTACTAGAAATATTTTGATGGGGGACCCCAAGCCATTTTTTGAGAGTTTCTTTGTACGGGGTCCTCCTTACAACTCATGCCAGACCCTCATCAAGGATAAGGGCCTGCTGTGGTTGTTGAGCAGAGTCCCAGCAAAACAGAACAAAGTAGCAAATGTAACTTGGTGACACTTTAAATAGTATTTTTATTCTTTGCAAATATCACTTTTTCTTTAGTACATCATACAGGTCCATCACTTCACATGCAGGTTTAAGGCATCGTCCATGCATAGTAATTAAAACAATTTTCAATGTGTATTTTCAATGTTGCCCATTAACATTTATTAACCATTTGACCTCTGGAAGGTTTTATCCCCTTCATGACTGGGACATTTTTCGCTATTCAGCACTGTGCTACTTTAACTAGCAATTGCACAGTCATGCAACACTACACAAATAAAATATTTTTTGTTCACACAAATAGAGCTTTCTTTTACACTGTATATGCTATACTGTAATGGTGGGGATCAGCAAACAGTGATCAGAGATAATACTGTACTAATGACTGTGTAATGTGTGCTGGTTTTACTTTCTGATCTGGCTGTTTTTTCTCCCTGTTTTTCAGGGAGAGAAAACAGCCAAATCGCTTTTTCCTGTACACAGAGTTCTGTGTTTTTGTAAACACGGTACTCTGTGTGATTGGACACAGTCAATCAGCTCATTTCAGCTGAAATCATAGGCTGAAATCAGTTGCCAAACTCGTGCTGTGTCCAATCACAGCACGGATCGGCAGGGGGCGCACACGCACAACCCAAAGCAGTCACATACTTGTACATGATTGTAGAGATCTTCAGCAATATAAATGGCACCAACCATAAACACAAAATCACAAAATAAATAAAATTTGAATGTGTTGATATGACAGCCACCCCTTTAAGTGTAAATAACACTAAAATACCAAAATCTTAAATAAAGTAAGGCACTATTTCCTTCAAAGTGTAAAAGGTGACTCAAGTTGGGTCGCTGCTCATTTGCCTTTTTGCCTTAGATCGCAAGTGACGTCACATCCGGGTGTAGTGGAACACACACCGGGGCTTGGTAGGATGAACGGCAATGTATTCAAACAGTTTGGTGGAATTTTGGCACTTTGAATGTGCACAGAAGCTGGTCGAGCTGGTGCTGGTCTGGGCACATTGTCATGTAAGAGCAATTGATTGTGGGATATGTTTTTAATGAATTAAGTATTTTTAATAAAACCGTGTTGCACGATTACCCTGTCATTTCCTTTTTTGGTGACTTATGCTAATAAATTGATGAGAGAATACATCTGTTGGAGGAAGAAATGATTGCCACAGGAGAAGGATTGACCTTTACATCTGGTCACACTGGTTAAACAATAAGGCTGTTATTGGTCCTGGTGACCATAGGGTTCTGGTGCGTTCATTTGGAGTATCACTAGTGGTGGAGCACTGGCTGTGTATTGCTCAAGATCACCCATATAGAAGCATGGTGGATCGGATTAAGTGTTTAGTGGGAGAAACACTGGACTTTATTGAAGAACTTGCGCAAATTTTAAATTTTTAATAAACCTTTTTTCATTTTTTTCACATTTTTATTTATCACGTATTTGCATATGTTTATGTATTTTTTTGTGAAAATATTCACAGTTTTTTATTGTTGTATTTAATTGTCACCAATTTCTCAGAACAGATTGCAATAACTTTGAGTCACGGGTCACCGTTTACACTTTGAAGAGAATAGCGCCTTACTTTATTTAGAATTTTTGTTTTAATCTCTTTCTATCTAATTTAAGAAAAAGAGCACATAACAAGACAGGACAATCAAAAACACAGGTAGTATTCCATAAAATATACACAAGAAAAAAGCCATCCAAATCCCACACAATATACATATAATTACCAGCATATATCGCAAAATCAGACCCTTCTCTTCAGAACGTATATCACAAAAACTGACCCATCTCTTCAAAACATGGATAACTTTTCCGATCGTCCTCCTCACTAAATTCAATAGACCACCCAGCTTCTCCATCATACCCCCCCCCCCCCCAAAAAAAAGTGTGAAAACAATTTATAATAGTTAAGAGGGGAGTACCAAGTGGGGGGACCCTCTATACACACTTACGATCGTTTAAGAACTTTTTATGTCAAATCGTTCGTTATAAAGGAAAGGGATGGATGGTTGACGAGTGTTATCTATGACGTTCGCCCGTCGTCCACGTCCGTGTTAGAACATGTTAAAAAAAAACCCATTAAATACCAAAAAGTGACAATTAAATAATCCACAAGAATAAGAGTCACTCCATTGACCGACCTCTAGATCCCCCTACTTACCCCTCACTATCCATCTTAGTACCTCCATAGGTATAAACCCGGGTGAACCATGAGGGGAGAATTGATAATATTTAACAAAAGTGTGAAAAAAAACCCCCCCCCCCCCCATACTACCTCTTCGACCC
>BLSH010409258.1:287786-303537 GCA_018402905.1 Glandirana rugosa | reverse complement strand
ATGTAAAAATGTATTCTTCCTGTGCCGTCGGAATAAGGTAAGTATCCTTCACGGACACAGGAGACGGGAATGGAAGTTGGGTCAGTACAGCGTTCACACTGACTCGACTTCAAGGCGGGAGGTCGTCCGGCAGTCGTCTGCACTGCCGTAGGGACTTACGTAGAGTCGGCGGCGCCCACGGGCGTCTTACAAGGGGGCGCGAGCATGACCGTGAAAACTGAGTGCATATTCTGCTTAGAGCCAAAAAACTGTGTTTTAGACACAGTTTTTAGAGCTGAATATGCGCTCATATATGTCATCGGTATAAACCCGGGTGAACCATGAGGGGAGAATTGATAATATCAATAGACCACCCAGCTTCTCCATCATACTCCCCCCCCCCCCCCAAAAAAAAAGTGTGCAAACAATTTATAATAGTTAAGAGGGGAGTACCAAGTGGGCCCAAATATGGCTACTGTATATACTCGCGTATAAGTCGAGATTTTTGACACAGATTTTGTGTCAAAAAACCGAGATTCGTCTTATACGTGAGTCAAAAGTGCCAGTACGAGCGCGGGGGAACATTCTGCGGGCACCCGCGGCGGCTGAGATGCATTCAGGGATGCCGTCACGTCTGCTGACGGCCTGCTGGAGGGCGGAACTTCAGCTCAGTCACACTTGCGACATGACTGGGTTGAAGGTAAGGGCAGAGGACACAGGCACTTCCTATGAATGGAATAAGGCTGCCGTGTCCTTCTTATGTAAAAATGTAAAGGAAAAAAAAACAGTTTGGCAATTCGATTAACTAACCATATTAACCCTTATTGTGTGAACAATAAGGGTTAATATGGTCAGATATTCAAATGACAAAACTGTGTTTTTTTTTTTCTTTGCATTTGACATATGTGAAGAACACAGCAGCCTTATTCAATACATAGGAAGTAAGTATACTGTACTGTAAAAAATAAACAGTTGTACATACACACACACACTCCCGATTACATGGCCACTTCCTATGTTAGGGTCCCTAGATGGATTTGGGGTCTTTTAGACCCTAAATCTCTTCTAAAGAGGACCTGTCATTAAAAAAATACCGTAATGTCTTTTTGGTACATACAGAAATACGGTAGTTTTAAATGTACAAAAAATAAACATACGGTACACATTTTGAATGTACAGGAATACCGTAAATATCGGTCATCTGATATCGGTAATTTACCAGTGGCTGCTGCATTTCCCACTTAGGCTTATACGTGAGTCAATACGTTTTTCCCATATTTTTTGGGCAAAAGTAGGGGGGTCGGCTTATACACGGGTCAACTTATACACGAGTATATATGGTACCTCCATGATTCTACCTATCACTCTCCATTCATCCCCCTAGATCTCCAACCAGTGACCTCACTGAGAATAAGAACACCCAGTAAATTAACAGTGAAAAACCATAAATTACCCAAAATTGTTTGTACAAGATTGTGCCTGCACCTGCTGCCTGCTTGCAGTATATATGGTGAGCAGTTGGTAGGTAGTGAAAGGAAATAATCCTTGCTAAACTGTATTTTTCAAGAATTTGCTTGCATTCACACATATCTCCCAGGGCAGTGCCCAGCTCCCCACACTCTTTGTTTGACACCCCCCTACTTATTAGCCTTGAAAATTGCAAACAGAACAAAGCCTGTCTGAAAATGTAATTTAGCCTCAAATGTTATATTTTTTCTTTATAAAACTCCCTTTGACTTTAGTACATCTTATAATCGCAGGCTTTATGCATTTTATTTATTGTAATCAACCTCATTGTGGGACTTTTATACGGCAACCAACAAGTGTATTAGTATAAAATATATATATTTATTGAGAGTTCTTTAAAAAAGACCTCACATGAGGCTACATGTAAAAAAAGGGATCAAACAAGATCACAATGGCAGAAATACATCATAATTAGCGTGTGAAGCCGTGAAGCCCAGTCCCTTGAACAACTGTACATTCTACAGCTTTGGTAACAGTATTACACGCCCTTCTCCCATGTAATACTGTTACCAAATCAGGGCAATGTGCAGTTGTTCATGGGACTAGGTTTCACCACTTCACACACTAATTATGATGTTTTTCTGTCTGTTATCTTGTTTGATCCCTTTTTTACATAAAGCCTCATGTGAGGTTTTTTTTAAGAATTCTTAAAAAATATATATTTTTTATACTGATACCTTTGTTTGTTGCCTTATAAAAGTCCCACAATGAGATTTATTACAATATTTCTATAGTGTTAAAGGGATAATGGCATCCCTGATCCAGCATTTATTAAATCAATGTCATAATGCATTGTATTAAACACAAAGGTGCATTTTAATGTTTAATTTTGTAATGTCCCCTATGGCAGTGACCATTTTTTATGCCATTTGTTTGAAAATCCTTGGCCTATATCCATGAAAATGAAGAAAATTGAGGATTGAAGAGTCACCTCTTATTGACTTCAATTGAGTTTGCTTTACATTTGCAATTTGATGATTTTTGGGTTTGCTTACTCATGAATCAAGCCCAAGCTAGTTTGGTCATCATTAGTCTTGATGTAAGACCTGAACTGGCAGATCTGGACTTGAACAGTTGATCACCGGTCTCCGGTTACAGAAGAGGCACTATAAAGGGTCATGTGACAGTAGATCCAGGTAAGTTAAAAAGTGAAATTGAAGAAGTCTGTTTTTTTTTTGTGAATGGGTAAGAGTGCAGGTTTGGAGCTGAAATTTATACAGAAATTAGACGTGCAAAACATGAACACAGAGTACAATCACTATTATAATTAACACATTCACACATGTAAAAATGTGCAAAATGTCAAAAAGATCATGGATTTCCTTTAAATAATAACTTATATAACAATTTATACTTGATGCATTGCCATCTTTGTTGTTCACCTGCTATACTGTTTATGTGTCAGTATTACTTTTGAAACCTTTATATTTTTAATCACATTTTTTCCCCCTCTAATGAATGCAGCATTGTAGGGATTTGCCATCAATATATTTTACTTTACAAGCAAATCTTTTTTATATACCAGATGGTTTGTCTTAATTAATTATGATTGGAGTGACATATTCCAACTAACAAAAATATGGAGATGGTACATTAATTAAGTCTGTTCATATTTCCCTTTTTTTCTTTTAGCTTTTCAGGCGGCTTGTGATGTGTTATTTCCAAGAAACGTTTTATATCACTTTAAGATGCACACACGGACAGCAATCCATTGCACATTCTCCAAGACCAAGATACATCAATTGCAATAATGAAGCAAGTACAATGCTTGCTAGTTTTGTATATTTTTGCAATGGATTTTATTTTATTGTGTGGCTATAACACCAACAATTTACTACTACTACATTATATTAACTCATTCAACTATTCGTTTTAGAAACGCAAGAAAAAAAATGTTTTTGGTACTGAAGGAAAAGGTACTGTTTTCTGATAATAGAAAAAGACTAAAACTACCACATTATGAAGGTAAGTTCAAACCTTAACTGGGTGACCTTTAGCACTGTGTACAATAAGCAACTGGGATGTTTCTTTTTAATAAAATACTGTTATCACCATGTTTTAATATTTGAAACAATAACAGGTAGCGCCTCCCCTCAATAATCATAGTGATCATCACAAAAATAAAAATAAAATAAAAATAAATTACAATATTGATAAAAATGAATATATCAAATGCAATATCAGCCCATAAAGGTGAATAAATCAAAAGAGTCTTAACCCCTTCCTTACCGGGCACTTAAACCCCCCTCCTGCCCAGACCAATTTTTGGCTTTCAGCGCTGTCGCATTTTGAATGACAATTGCGTGGTCGTGCGACGTTGTACCCAAATAAAATTAGTGTCCTTTTTTTCCCACAAATAGAGCTTTCTTTTGGTGGTATTTGATCACCTCTGTGTCATTTCTGATCGCCGCTATAAACAAAAAATGAGCGACAATTTTGCAAAAAAGAACAATATTTTTTACTTTTTGCTAAAGTACAAATCCATTAAAAAAAAAAAGTTATCGCGTCTACAAACTGGGAATTGATTTATGGCGTTTTTATTATTTATTTATTTTTTTTTACTAGTAATGGCGGCGATCTGCGATTTTTATCGGGACTGCGATATTGGGGCGGACATGTCGGACATTTTTTACACATTTTTGGGACCAATGACATTTATACAGCGATCAGAAATTTAAATGTCCACTGATTACTGTGTAAATGTCATTGGCAGTGAAGGGGTTAACCTGCAGGGGGCAGTGAAGGGGTTAACAAATGTTCCCTGGGTGTGTTCTAACTGTGGGGGGGATGGGTTGGCCGGGACATAACAGATCTAACTGATCCCAGTGACAGGGATCAGTAGATCTGCTATGTCCCCTGTCACAGAACGGGGAACCGCCGTGTTTACAATGGCGGTTCCCCGTTCTGAGGCTCCTAAAAGTGATCGGTGGGTCTCGGGCGGACATCGAGCCAGGGGGCGCGCAGGAGCGTGCGCAGTGGAGGACATCCATGGACGTCCTCCGGGCATTTCAGATCCGCGCTGGAGCCGTACTTTGGCAATGACGTGGATCTGAAGTGGTTAAAGTGTTGGTGCTGAAAAATATAAATAAATAACATTAAAATAGATCAATCAATATAGTCTTGAAAGTGTCTTGTGCTTGAAGGGGCTCAATAAAGTGCTCCAATCTCATTCCAAGTGCAACGGGGAAAGGTGCCAGAACCCCCTTTGTGTCCCCACTCACCAAAAAACGTGGACCTACTGCTTTTCAGTCAGAGGTCATACAAGCTTAACATCGGTGAGGAAAATACTGAAATGGGTCAGCAGGACAACCGGACACCCGAAATGTATCACAATCTTCACACATAGCGGTATCATCTAGATGACTCAAATGAACAGAAACATCCTCATGTGTAGACTGAAACAGATACCACTTTATTGCGCAAATAAAGGTCTACTTACAAAATTGAGGATAAAAAATAGCCTTGTATGCAATGAACTGTCAGCAACGGTGTGCGTTCCACAATCTCCTACCACTAAAGGCGGAAGTGACGTAGACGGCTGCAGCGGACCGGATAATATTTGCTGCTGATCTTGTCCAGTCCCTTTTAGTTACTTTCTGCCCTGCCTACATTGCTTCAATATCAGCTGCCCGTTATTGTAATGCATTGGTGTCCTGATAGTGGCAATGGTGGACCATTCTACTAAATACTGTATGTGTTAGCACATCTGCTTTATAGCGGCAGTAAACCCGCCTAAAGAAAAAAAAAATTCTGCAAGACAATAGCATAATGTGTTAATATACATCGCATATTAATACATTATGAAATACTTACCTTAGAACAAGATTCCCGCCGCCCGACACGGTCAGCGCTGAGGGAGCTGACATGATGGTACTCTTCTTTCTTCAGGGTACGCAGCTCCGGCGCTGTGATTGGTTGGAGCCGCATGACATCACACGAGCTCTTCGTTCTGGCATCCAGCTCTGATTTTCTGGCCGCCTCCACCAGATCATCAGAGCGCATGCGCCGCTAACGACAGCGGCTGCATGCAGGACGAATATCTCCTAAACCATGTAGGTTTAGGAGATATTCATTTTACCTACAGGTAAGCCATATTATAGGCTTAACACATCTAGCATCCAGGTTGAAGGATAAACCTAAAATGTAGCAGCGCTAAATCATCATATTACATGACAATGGTTGAACATTTAAAAATCCATAGTAGTGAATCAGTCCGTGCGATCCTTAATATGTGCGATCTTCAAAGTGACGTGTATAAAGCTGCCACCACCACACCATGTGCCAAATGGGGGTATACCCCTATGTGGAGGAACTCACCGGATGATTGAATAAAAATCGCCCTAAACAGGTAATCGCTGGATATCCCACATAGGTGTTATAGTTAATCAATGCAGGCTCCTTTCTCCTCAATATCATGTGCTGCATTCACCATCATCCCATATGATCCTTTATTCACAGGTGTTCAGTTAAAGGATGTCTTCAATCAGGGATCGGCAAGGTGTCCGCTCCCGGACACCAGTGTCCGACAGGACTGCCTGTAGTGTCCACCGCAGCCGCGGACTTTTTTTTCACACTATCACTTTTTTTAACTGCCTAGCTGCTCGAGTCCTCCTACACTTCCTAGGTCGTAGTAGGACAGCCAGGGAGCGTGGCACCGCCCACTCGTCCTCCTGGTCTCCTCAGCAGTGGTCACTAGTGATCTAGGAGGGAGGGGCAGGTCGGTTGGTGCTTTTGAGAGGAGAGGAGAGACCTGTGTGTGGCAGGCACCGCGGTCGCTGTGCTGAGTGCAGGCCTCGGGAGTCTGGAAGAGCAACAGCCACTGCAGCCAGATAGAGGAGCGGAGGTGCTGCTGAGCCTGCCTGACTCAAGTCATGAGGAGTTGGAGCCAGAAGTGCCAGGCCATGCGGGTACGTTTTTTTCACAGAGACTGTCTGCCAGTGCCAGCCAGGTGGACTTGGACAGATTTGGATATGTGCTTACAAAAATGTACATCACAATTCTGAATACAAGCAAGTATTTTTTCACACAGGTTCAAAAACAAGCTCTGTAACCAGCCTTGCAGTTTTGCCATATCTAATTTCTTGTTTTCATTCATATCTGGCTGGCATGTTGCCCTTTTGCTTCAGTAATTTGAGTCACCGGCCCAGAACAAATGTGCAAGAAAGGACTCCTAAATTTCCAAATCTATGTGCTTATTCCAGTTCAGTAATTTAAATGATTGAATGCCATAGCTCAACATAACAGCCAGTCAACGAGCATTTTGATAGAAGTAACCAATGGCAGTCTCAATATTTTTTTTTTGCCAACAGGTGTACTTTAGAATAAATCTTTTACTCATTACAGATTTACTTAAATTAAGATTTATAGATGATTGATTTGTACAAAAAAATGTGTATGGCTAGCTTGGACCTCATGAGCTGTAAATCTCTGTATGCCGCTGCAAATATAAAAAAAAAAATTTGAAGCTAATCGGTGTGCAAAATTTGTCAACAAATCACCCCAGCATATACCATAATATCTCTCCAATGAGAGTATAATGGTAAAAAAAAAAACCGTCAGAGGTTTTAACCCTGTCATACTCTATGCAAAGTAAAGAAATAGCTGGAGTTTCACTGATTTAAAGCTTTTGTAATTTGTTTCATAGTCCTTTTAATATTGGTTTGTTCAAAATGACCGTCTTTACTGTAAGCAAGTGTAAGAAATGAACATTTACTGGACACTGAGTAGCACCTGGCTGGTGGTCCTCCTGAGGCCTGTAAATTTCACAAGGAGGGACAGGGACTGGACTGGGTGTGGTAGTCTGGCCTGCATGGGAGTACTGGGGCTGGCTGGACCCTGGGTAAAGTTGGAAGGTCTCACCACTGGAGTATCAGACATATAAGAAGCCAGAAGCTGACGCAGATGATCAGACTCCAGTGGTGAGTCCTTCCAACTCTACTCCACCTGGAGGATATATGCCCAATTCTGCAGTAAGTTTTGTGCAGTATTTGTGTTCTGACTTCTGAGGGAGCAGGGGCAGTCACAGGAGGGAGGGACTGGCCTGGGACTCTGGCTCCTGCAAGTCAGTGCAGCCAGTGGCCATCCCAGAAGAAGGAAAACAGAGACAAGGAGAAGGAAGCAAGTTAGGAAGGTTCTGCTGGCACTACTGTATATCACCTAACCTGGCTCTATATCACCTAACCTGGCTTTGTATCACCTAACATGGCTCTATATACCACCTAACCTGGCTCTATATACACCCCTAAACTGGCTTTATATAAACCCTACCCTAGCTCTATATACCACCTAACCTGGCACTATATCACTTAACCTGGCTTTATATATATCACCTAACCTGGCACTGTACCACCTAACCTGGCTCTATATACAACCATAAACTGGCTTTATATACAACCCTACCCTAGCTCTATATACCTCCTAACAAGGCTCTTTATATAAAAGGTAGGGATTTTGAAATTATTTTAAACAATTTATAACCGTATACCACAAGCAGTCTTTATATAAATGTTAATTTAAATTTATCTGTAATTGTAGAACTAGGCCAGAGAGTAGACAGTGTTTTTGATGGTTTTTATTTGAAATGTACCTTGGTGTCCTTCACTGAGGTCTGTACTTTGGAAAATGTCCGCCACAGCCTTGGTCCATGCCTATCCCTGTCTTCAATTTGTCCAAAATATAGTCAAACCTGAAGTCCCAGCTGTTTAGTTTTTTACGGATCAGTTAATTGGGATAAAATCAGTGTGAAAATCTTTCCTTTTCAATCTGCAGCTCCTGTCATCGTAAAATTAAAAAAATTCAATGCAATATGGCAAATCTGGAGGCTTTCTGTACACTATGGCTGTTGTAATTAAAGGAGCAAAACATCCATTCAGTCCAGGCTTCAGTCTTATAAAATGGGATTCAGAGGTACGGTGTCTCCATTAAACGTTGACTTTAAGGCCTCATACACACGGACGTTTCTAAAAAAATAAACAAAACGTCAGGCCCGACGTCAAGGAAAAAAAGTCGGTGTTTTTCGGCGTTATGCATCAGTGTTTTTGAGCGTCGGCATCAATAGGCGTTTTTTTAAAAAAATCATCCCTCTGCTATTTTTCAACCTAAAAACGTTGGCATAAAAAAACGCCGGAAAACGCCGGTATAATATTAGGTGGCGTTTGTTGGCGTTTGTTGGCATATTGTGGCGTCGGCGTCAAAAAATGCCAAAACGTTACAGCCTCAGAACGCACTGGCCGTGGGTTCTAGTTTCAGCTCACTAACGCCGACGCCATCTACAGCTCAAAAACGTTGGCGTTTTTATGGGGCCATTGACTAACATGGAGAGCTACAAAAAACGCCAGAAAACGCCGGCGTCAAAAACCGTCCGTGTGTATGAGGCCTAAAACAGTAAATCATATTTAAAACCCAATCCACCTTAGCAGAGATTTAAAAACACCCAGAGTTGTCACTGCAGAGTTATCAGACTGGTTACAATGAAACTTTTCCCTGTGCTGGGGTTGGGCCCCCCGTGTCAGCCGGCATGATGCACAACTGAAAAGTTTAGGAACTTATTATAGGCTTACCTGTAGGTAAAAATCATACTTAGGGGTTTACTACCGCTTTAAGTCTTCACCAGGGGGACAGGATGGCAATGCAGGAACAAACTGGGAGACAGTTGTCACCCTATTCAGGAAGCATTTTTTTCAATTCCTAGGTCACAGTTTTTTTAAAAATAATTTAGAGAATTGAAGTTGGACTTTAACATGGAAAACCACTTTCATCTAGTGATAGACACAATCAAGAAAATTCATAGACTGTCTGAGACACTCCTTAATATTCCCACAGAAAATGCCGGTGCGGGCAACAAATTGATGAATAAAGTATTTCCTTTGAAACACGTCAGCCGATCAGGATTCCGGTGAGGTCCCCCTATACTCTGGAGCCTGTCAATTAAGGACTAATGGGCTATGGATGAGTAGCTTGATGAGCTGTTTTAATTCACATGTTTGTGAGTATATTTTATACTGTTTCTTAAAAAATGCTGTGGGATAATGGACTAGGGTGGTGCACATGAATCTGGGGCACACGCCTCCTGCAGATGCACACTGAAACTGGAGTGTCCATAAGGACTCTCTGGGGTTGATTTACTAAAGGCAAATAGACTGCACTTTACAAAGTGTAGTTGCACTTTGCAAGTGCAATTGCTCCAGAGCTTAATAAATGAGCAGAAGCTCTGCTTACTTCAATCTAAATATGTACTCAGCTCTGGAGCAACTGCACTTGCAGAGTCTTTTTGCCTTTAGTAAACCAACCCCTCTGTCCTCAGGGAGGTTATCTCTTCTGCAATAAAACAAACATAACTGCCTGATCACAGTCTTCTGCAGAATGTACATTCTGCCACAGTGCCTGTGTGTCAGGATGACTTAACACCTGCGCACACATAGGAGTGACGCCATCCAGCACTAGTCAATGAAGAAGGCCAAAGACTGACACTTAAAAAAAGAAGCTGGGGAGAAGATGTTGACGTTGATAAGAGATCTCAAGGGTATTGGACTGTAGTTCTGCTTTAAAGTGATACTAAAGGGAAAAAAATAACAAACATGTTATACTTACCTGCTCTGTGTAATAGTTTTGCACAGAGCAGCCCTGATCCTCCTCTTGTTGGGTCACCTGCTGGTTCTCCTGGCTCATGCCTCCTGCTGAGTGCCCTCATAGCACCCTGCTTACTATAGGGCCACTCATCCATGCTCATTTCCAAGCCCTGCTCTGTGTGACTCAGCCCTGCCCCCTTGCTTCCTTCTCACTGGCTGTGATTTACAGCAGTGGCAGCCAATGGCTCCTGCTGCCATCTCTGCATCAATGAAGAGGAGTCCGGGAGAGCAGCTGCCCTTGTAGACATCACTGGATTGAAATCAGGCTCAGGTAAGTATAAGGGGGGCTGCCCTCAGAAGGTTTTCTACCTTCATGCATAGAATGCATGAAGGTAAAAAAAAATCCTTCAGCCTTTAGAACCACTTTAATAACCTGTAAAAGGTGTGAAGGGTTAGGGATAGTGGTGGCAAATATTCCACCCTGCTACACAGTGTAAATAGACTGACATTCTGCCTGTCTCTGTGCTCAAACTAAGAGCTTGACTTAATTACCTCCAGTTTATAGCTAGGAAAACTGGAGGTAATTAAGACCAGATTATTATTTAATTTAATGTGCTATTAAGAATTACCTGAATCTGTTACATGATTTGGTAACACTACTGAAATGGGTGGTAGGAATTTAAAATCTAGTGCAGGCCCTTTTAATGAGTCATAACACCAGAAAAGTGTTGCTAGGGCTTTTTTTAATTCCCCCTGAATATATTTTCAGTTGATAATGCCACAACTCTTTTATTAAAATCTCTATGTAGAATTGGTAACAACAGCCAGCACGTATTGCTGAACCTAAAAGATGAACTGAATTACAAAATGCATCAAGGCATCTAATTTTAATCCATGCAAAAATTACCCCCTGATTTCTTATGTGTCTTGGATATTCCAGTGGTAAGATCTCCTTGCTATAATTCCAGAAACTGTTCCAGTCTAGCTAAGAGTTTTGTGTATTCCTACCGACTAGCCTGTTCCAAGGTGTCCTGATGTGTTTTAGCTACTATAAAAAAATGAAGATCCAACAACAAAAGCAGGACCTCTCTTATTGGTCACAGTAGGTGTGTAGACCCTGGGAACTCAGCAAGACCTCTCAATAATACAGTCTATGTAAGATTTTGGAATTGTAAGGTAGTTTAACTCTCTAGCATCCGTCAGAGGCTGAAATATCAGTTTTGGGTGTACTGACCCTTTAACGTGAGCCTGTACCTTGCCTTGAAAATCACACACTCCCTTTAAAATTGTGTTTCATTCTTCAGAGATGGAGAAAGCTATGTTGTTCATGAATTTTGTTATAGTGAGCCCACAAGAATACACTTTTCCTCTCTTTTGACAATTTGGTTATTTATCTGTCCGTAGTGTCTTACAGTGGCAAAGACGATAAAAAAGTGTTTTATTAAGAAGAAAGTATTTTGGAACATACTTCTGCGACTACATATTTCAGTTGTAAAAAAAGAACATAGGGATATATCCATTGATGTCCAAGTTTGAAAAACAGAAATGGAAATGTTATTTAGTCTTTTGAAGGTTTCCGAAAGTTGAAAAAAAAATATTTTCCTTTCATTACTCTCAATAGGGAAGAAAAAGCAAAGTCATGTGAGTTGCCTTTTTAGTTTCACGCTTTTAGGTTTTTTTGACAGTATAATGGTGAGGATGACCTTTCTTACTGAAGGTCAATGCTAATTTTTACCATGCAGCGAATAATGATTCATTTTCAAGATGATTAGATTGTAAAGGCTAATTATTCAAGCAGAAGATAACATTTGGTTAAATAAAGGCATTTTTTAGCCAAGTATGGAGGGATAAGAGACACATAGGGTATGGCAATAGATGTATGTAACTAGACAAGGCTCAATTATGTTCTACATGTGGTCCCTGATATTGTGTCACCCCTATAAATAACAGATACGCCACACAAATTGTATTGCATCTAATATAGATAAAGCACAAATTAATTAAAAAAATAGATACTGTATGTAGTCAAATATTGAGATTGTACTAACAAACTCCATTTTCATACCCTTCTTTCCAGTTACCACAGTTGTGCCGAGTGTGTAAATATAGCTGTGCAGTCCAATAGGCTGCCCAGTGCACTCAGTAGCAGGACCTAAGTAAGAGACCTGGTTAGAGCTCCCCCTCTTGCTCTGCAATACATGTCTTGGCAAGGACATTGGTAAAGAGGGTTGTGCCAGTGTAGAGAACTGCAGTATGAGGGCAGGAAGCAATATTTTCACTAAGAATATCCTAAAGTGACATTAAAGCATAACTGTGGGTGTTATTTTAAATAGTTTGTTTTGCCAAGCTGGCCCACATGAGCTATTTTCTCTACAAATTGCTGTGGCCATTCTTGGCACTGTAGACACTGAATGTAACATCATTTATATACAGTATACAGCGCTGTGTTCTGGCAGCAGTATAAAGACTTCCCATCCTGTTCTCAAGACAAAATCAAATCAGACTGAGTGCTGTTCAGCCATTCACATGAAGCCTTGTATTTTATCAATGAATGCAAGGCTTTTTGTTATTGGCAGAGGCAGAGATTGCAATATCATCGGTCCACTTCTCTACTCGTCCAATTAGAAGAAGCATTGTATTCATTGGAAAAATACAAATCCTCCTTCTGAATGGCTGAGCAGCGCTTTGCCTGACTTAAGTTTGTTTGAGGAACAAAACAGGAAGTCCTTGTACTGCTGCCAGGACACAGTGCTGCACATTGTATATAGCTGATGCTATATACAGCTTACACAGTGCTGACAGCAGCCAGTAACACAAATAGATTGTTTTGGTCAGCTTGGCCCAAATTAACTATTTAAAGTAGATTGTAAAGTCTATATTTTAAAAATGTTTTTAAATAGATAGCTTACATATGTTTGCTGTTTTTTCAAAAAATAAAAATTCTTGTCAGCATTTATTTTTGAAAGTGTCCCCTGGCTGAATAGCTCTATCCAACACACAAACTTATGTCTCCAAGGGGGAAAAAGACTTTCGATGTACCAAAGATAGAGAATAGTGGCTGCAAATTTAGACCACATTAGCCCCTGTTAACAGAAATGCAACTGAATCTGCATTGCACATAGCACAGCTCTATCCCTTTCTTACTGGCAGGTGCTTTTGATGCTGCCCAAGTCCAGGAGATGTTTTGCATACCTGGTGGACTTGTCCCATGTTTGCAAGGTTCTGGGCCAAGGTCCTAAAGCCTTCACATTCTTTGTTTAACTGCCCCTTCCCTAGAGATCCTTGGCATGTCTTACTTCACCTCAAACCCCATCTTACTAATCCCAATTCGATCTGATGATTTACATTTTTGCTAGTGCCAAAGTGGACTTTGTGGAGGTTCACCAATGCATTGATACCTTTTTCAATAACGAGAAGCTCACCAGTATCCTATTGGACATGCAAAAGAGGTTTCCTAAAGTGGAGCTCCAGGCTCCTTAAAAAAAATAAATAAAAGTCACCAGCTACAAATAGTATAGCTGCTACCTTTTAATATTAGGATGCTTACCTGTCCACAAATCCAGCGGTGTCTTCACCTTAGCCGATTTTTCAAATCGACTCTCGGGTGCTGCCACAGCCATTTCTGGTAAGAGAAAGCCTTGCGGCTTCACAGCCGGTTTCCTACTGCGTATGCGCCATTGTGAATGGCCCGGCCGCGGGGACGGAGGAGGGGGGCCAAACTTCTGGGTGTCTTTGCCACGGCGAAGTCAGCCGGAAGTGAGAGTGGGTAACTGTCAAAACAAGGTACCCGCTCCCCCCTCCACACCAAAAGGTGCCAAATGTGGGAGCGGGAGGAGGAGACAAACAAGCGGAGCTTCCCCTTTTGAGTGGAGCTCTGCTTTAAGGTTTAAACTCCATGGATAGAGTACGCTCCGTTTTAATGGCGGTGATCAGCGATTTTAAGCAGGACTGCAACATTGCGGTTGACATATCTGACACTAAGGGGTTGATTTACTAAAGCTGGAGAGTGCAAAAAACAGTGCAGCTTTGCATGCTAGCCAATCAGCTTCTAACCTCAGCTTCTTCAATCAAGCTTTGACAATAAAACCTTGAAGTTGATTGGTTTCTGGGTGGAGCTGCACCAAATTTTGCACTTTCAAGCTTTAGTAAATCAACCCTCATAAGTGACACATTTTTGGAACCAGTGACACCAATACAGTGATCAGTGCTAAAAAATGCACTGTCATTGTATAAATGACACTGACAGGGAAGGGGTTAACATCAGGGGAAATCAAAGAGTTAACTGTGTTCCCAGGGTGTGCTTTCTTACTGTGTGGGGGATGGACTGACTGGAGGAAGCGAGACATCTGTGTTCCTGGAACACAAGATCTCTCTCTCTTTTGGGACAGAACAGCAGTCTGCCTTGTTTACATAGACAGACCACCATTCTGTCTTTCCTATGAACAATTGGCGGGTCCTGGTGGCCATTGCTGCCGCCAGACCTGCTGTGTCCAATCACAGTGGGAGCGTGGCTCTGGTGGCGCACGTGCGCACAGAGGTGACAACAGGAATCACATACAGGTACATGATTTTGCACTTAAGGGCCACCCTGCCGCATGTAAATGTACGTGGGGCTGTCCTTAAGTGGTTGAAGAGAAAGGTTCCTGAAAAATGGGGTAAAAACAAAAGGAAACAAAGGCGTCACCATCTACGTGTATCTATTTATTAAATGAACACTAAAATAAATTAAGATTGTACTCAGAGGATGGAAGAGAAATTGGTTATATCATCAATCACAGTCTGTATATCTGTTCCAAAGGCCAATAGTCCAGGGGTGGCTTGGTAGACTCTGTATATCACACTGCAACAGGATGAAACCATGGCTGCATGATGGTGGGGGTGGCAGGGAAGTCTGAGGGAGAATTCGTAACCAGGCAGGAATGCAAGCAAGCGCTGGCTTGCATTCCTGCCTGGTTACGATTCCTCCCTCAGATTTCCCTGCTCATCTGTCAGCTCAACAGAGCCTCTCTAACAAACATGCAGCCACACAGCCACACTCCATTACAGGAGACACAGCGGCTGTACTCAGCCCATGACAGATCTGCTTGCCATCCCCATCATCGTGCAGCTACGGTTCCACCCTGCTGCAGTGTGATATACAGAGTCTACCACGCAACCCCTGGGCTATTGGCCCTCTGGAACAGATATGCAGACTGTGATTGATGATTTGCCCAATTTCTCTACCATCCTGCGAGTGCAATCTTAATTGTTTTTAGTGTTCCTTTAATAAATTGATACATTTAGATGGTGGTGCTTTTTGTTTTTACATTGTATAGAGGAGATTGAGTATCCTGAGAAGAAGTGCAGCAGCCATCACTAGAGTGAACTTTTAATTTGTACCTCATTTTACTATAGACTTTACGGCTTATGTGGGGCTCCTTCCCAAACTCTGTTTGCGCTATTGAGCTTTTTCTTTTATCTTTTTCCTGAAAAACGGGGGCATTTGGTCACCTTAGTCTATATCCAGCATTACACCACTTTTTTATTGCTCCCTCTGCCCTCTGTGATCCCAGATAGTTATGGACAGTCCTCTGGTCTTTAAGTCTACAGCAGTGTCATTATGTGTTTACTGGTCATTTAATAGCAATAATCAGTGGTGGCTGGTGCTCAATATTTTGGGGGGGGGGGGGGGGGGGGGG
>BLSH010409258.1:260886-279364 GCA_018402905.1 Glandirana rugosa | reverse complement strand
TTTTCGTTAATCTGACAAATGAAATGTTAACTTCAATGTGAAACGGTCTCATAAAAGGGGTCTCGAACTATTAACTCTACTACGAGATGACTGAAGGTAATAAGTTCGTACAAAAGAAAATAATAAAGGAAACAAGGAAAGATAAAAGGATTATAAAAGGAACGTATACTAGAAACGTGTCACTTTAATTGGTGTAAGTGATGAGAGACCCCTTATAAGGGAACGTTTCACGTGGAAGGGAACGTTTCACTTCTCGGATAAACGTAAACCATTTAGTTGGGTACACACATAATCATAGAAATGTTTGAGCGAATATTTATCATAGTTTCCACTCACGGTTGCTATGGGTAACACTCACCTTTGATACTATTTATAAGCGAGTTTGTAAAGATACTAATACACACATGGGTTGATTTACCAAATGCAAATAGGCTCTTCACTTTGCAAGGGAAGGTGCACTTTGCAAGGGAATATTCCCCAGAGAGTAGTGAATGTGGTTAATTTCACTGTGCAAAGATCATATGCAAGGAAAATATTAGGAAAATAGAAAGGAACAAAGGAAATAATAAAAGAAAACATGCTTGAATAATGGAAGTCAGTAGAGCATCATCTCAATTATCAAGCTCTGGGGAAAATACTCTGGCAAAGTGTAACTTCAATTGTAAAGTAAACAGTCTAATTGCTTTTAGTAAATCAACCTCATTGGCTTCTCTTGAGTGAAAAAAATATGCTTCTTCACTGGCTCCCCTTTTAAGGACCCCATTGATGAATGATCACACAATTCTTGCTTCTGTACATTCTCCATCTGCTTCAGGTTGGCAGTTGAAGGGACAGGGAAGCTTAAAAGGGTGTCAAAACATTGCTGTTAATCTGCCTTGATAGTGCATTATTGCATTCAGTAAAACTCATATAAAACAATTTCCTTTAGACCAACGCTGGATATGTGATGCAGCTCTACTAGTAGCCGAATTATCTGCAGGAGTTACAACATGGGTCACTATGTAACCTGTATCAAGGCCACCTCAGATAAACTTAGTCCACATTACTGATGTGTAACATTTTTCATACTGGCAATGGATCTGACAGTTAAATCAGATTTCAGAGTAGAGCACACAGGGCATCACACACAACATACATCAATGACTAAGTAAATTGTAGGAAGAGCAAAGTGGAGAGAATGGCGGTAACATGGCCAACAGAACAATGCATTCTGAAACACATTTAGATAGAAAGTGAAATAGTCTGTAAATGACTTTGGTAAATGCAGAGCATTTCTAGACAAACAAATGTGTCCTGTTTTAAAGGTTAAGTTTTTAAGTACAGTTATTCATTTGAACTTGAACATGTTTTCATGTTATCACTCACTATAAATGAATGCCTTTAATTTCAGCCTTTACTTAACCCTTGTATGACCAATAGTCATTTAACCGTTTCAAGTTCAATATTTTTATTTAATTAGTAAGGCAAGGTGGCCAGATGGCCATACAAAATTACAGATATATACGAAAGTAGCTTAGCTCAAAGACAGGGTCTGGTGTCTTCCCACTATTGGGCAGAGAGAAGCATGTTAGTACTAAAAGTTAAGAGCAGGACAATATAACTGTGATTAGTCGCAGTGTCTCGCTATTTCGGTGGAGATCACACAGGTTCCATCTGGAAGCTAAGATTACTGGAAAGGGGAGGGGACACTGCGCTTTAAAACGGAAACAGACCCTATAGGATTGTCATCCAAATTAAAATGATAGAGCTTGACAAGAGTTAGGCATGTGCATAGACCCTGTGACGGGGGTGTGATCTGGGGGGTACATGAGAAACTAATTAAAGAGAGTGTAGTACAGAGAGAGAGATAGGTAGAAGCAAATAGCAGAGCAGAGGGAGGGAGGAAGTCGAGGGGAGTCGGGGAAAAATCGCCGGCAGGGGGGACGGTCCAGCAGAGGTGAAGAGGAGACGCGTAGGCAATCATTTTCCACTGGGGAATCATGGAAGGAGGAGGCTGTCAAAATCAGCTGGGAAACATTTAACCCTTTCATGATCACTGTACATGCATACGTGGCCTCACTGAACTGAGCCTTCTTCTGTGGTGCTGCATATATGCATACCTGTTTGTTAGTGAGAGACCAGTGCTGTAAGTGACAATGACATTGGTAGTTCTAAAATAAAATGTAGATTAGTGTTCTTTCAGAATGGGACGCCTTACCTGAGGATGTTGCTTTGCAGCATGCAGTCAGAAACAATATAACGTTGCACTTAGCCCTCCATTGCATAACTTGTAAGCAGGGAGTTTTAATGCAGAAGAGACATACTATATCTCCTTGCAAGATGCATTCACAGCTCGGTTCACATACTTGGCACACCTGGAAATAATGATCTTCCGTATGCATGCACAAGAGTTACGTCATCCTGGCCAGGTCAATCAAGATGGCTGAAGACCCTTAACTGGGAATAAGCTAAGATGATGTCAGCACCAGCAAAGGGAGCTTGTGCATGTCGCATTGCTGGAGGGAAAGTGAGTATTGAAGGGTTTGGTTTAATGCTGCTGATTGGGTATTTTGAATAACAACATTGGCCTCTTATAACATAACAAAAAGTCCCTCCTATTGGTATTAATCAATCAACTCTCACAGGGTGCGTTTGCCCACACACCAGGGACGACACCTAAAAATGTTTAGGACTTTATTAAAGTAGATTTGTTTAATGTGTGTTTTACTTATAGGAAGGCGTAAACTGAGAGATACCTCTCTACCTCAATTAGCCATTGAATTCTATCTCCTCTTAGTAGCTCTGTCTATACCGCATTAAACAACTAAAGGAAGTACAAAAAGGGAACATAGGGGTTCTAATCAACTGATAGAAATCAACTTCCCATGTGGTGGTTACAGCACTTTTCATTTTGAGCACTTATTTTATTTTATACTCCCCCGACGCAGCTCTTTTTTAGAGTGAAACGTGTAGAGTTTTTTCATAGTGAGTTTGATTGCACATTTAGATATAGTAGTTTGGTTGGTGGGGAGGAGTTTATTTCTAAGTTGTTCTCATTTCTCTTAGTTATTAGTGGCCAGAAGTCAGTGTTTTATTGCAGTCAGGACTTTTTTAAGTCCAGAAAGAATGGAAGTAATTGATCGAATTTAGGAGCATAGAGTAGGGGGATTTCTATCAGTTGATTAGAACCCCTATGCTCCCTTTTTGTACTTCCTTTAGTTGTTTACTGCAGTATAGACAGAGCCACTAAGAGGAGATACCGTTCAATGGCAAATTGGGGTAGAGAGGTATCTCTCAGTTTACCCCTTCCAATAAGTAAAACACAAATTAAACAAATCTACTTTAATAAAGTCCTAAACATTTTTAGATGTTGTCCCACGGTTTGCTGATGTGTGGGCAGACGCACCCTGTGAGAGTTGGTTGGGTATTTTGGACACATTACGGATTACGTTTTTTTAGAAACTTGTCTTTCCTGTTTAAAATTATTTGGACAACAAGAGGAAAAATGATGCAGACTTTAAAGGCAAACTGGAGCAATAGTTTAATAAAATCAATCACTTTATTGATAAACAAAGTTAAAAACACACATACAAAAAACAAATGTAGTATATGCAATACATATAACATGCAAGGCATTGCATGTGTATAGTTACAAAAGCACATTCACCTCTCCTGGATGATCAGATGCATGTGTAGTAGTCTTCCTGGGGAGGGCACTGGAGCAAAAGGGAAGCCAGGAAATGTATGTCCCACAGGCGGTATGCCCGAACTATAATATAAAATAGCCAGAGCTGGTAAAAGACGTAGTGGCAGAGAGAGTTTGGACAACATATGGCGATAAATTACATACTTTTCTTAGGTTGTTTATGTACTCTTAGTGAAATTGTCCATTGCCAGAATAGCAGGTTCAAAAATGGGCAAAGGACTAGTCACTGGTATTGCCTGTGGTCTTCCTGTAGCTGATGTTTTCCCCATGACTTACTGTAACATTGCTTTTTGCTGTCTGTCTGTGTAAAGCTGGAAATTTTGGTAGAGGTAGGACTTTGCATCCTTATATCCAAACCTCCAGCAAACAGGACAGGTAGCAGCACAACTGTGACATCAGCAAATCTCACTTCAAACCTCATGAGGCTAGCAGTCTGAGCCAGTAGTACATTGTATTGCACACTGCAGGTATACAGCTATGAGGCTGTAGGCACAGGAGTGCCTAGGTAATGTTACATACTAGGAACTGCACCGCTGTTTTATAAGAGGTATTCAAGACAAAAAGGGTTACGTTTTCAGGGTACCGCTTTGGCAAAATGAGCCTTGCTAGGGTAGGTTTACATCTGTTGTTGTGGGTGTGGCAAATCATGTGGTTGAACCACATTTTAGCTGTCCCCTCTTAAAGTGATTGTAAAGTCTCGTCTTTTTTTAAATAACAAACATGCTATACATACCTCCTCCGTGCAGTTGGTTTTGCACAGAGCAGCCCAGATCCTCCTCTTCTCAGGTCCCCCTTTTCTGCTCCTGACCCCTCCCTTCTGTCGAGTGCCCCCTACAGCCCACAGCTTTCTATGGGGGCACTCAAGCCGAGTCATAGCTCCCTGCGTCCATTCAGACACAGAGCCCTGGCCCTGCCCCGCCCCCTCTCTTCCCCGATTGGCTGACTGATTTTGATTGACAGCCGCGGGAGCTAATGGGGCCGCTGCTGTGTTTCAGCCAATCAAGAGGTGTGTCCCGGACGGCTTAGACATTTGTGGACATTGCTGGAGAGAGATAGGGCTCAGGTAAGTAATTAGGGGGTGCTGGGCAGGCTGCTACACACAAAAGGTTTTTTATCTTAATGCATAGAATTCATTAAGATAAAAAAAACCTTCTGCCTTTATAACTCCTTTAAGCTGCAAAAGCAGTTGACAGGGTGCTTTATATCATGACGTAGGTAAAATTATACCACCCATGGAAAGGGACACATTCAACTGAATGGAACCATTCCACAACTGTCCAGCAACTGCATCTTTTCATTAAATTTTATGGGTATAGAAAGACCAAAATAACAACTTTACAATATTTCTTCTTTGTAAATAGGGTTACAGATATCTGACAGGAGTTCTTGTGCAAAGCATTATTTCAATAGGCTCAAAACTGATTTCCAAGAGGGGATACGTGCATTAAATACTGAGATACCTCCAATAACATTCCTCCCCGAAATGGATATTGAACCCTAGGACTATCTCTTACAAGAAGTGCTCATGGAGACAGAGGATCCGAACACACTTCAGTGGTCCCACAAAATGATGCAGAAAGAAAAAGGGAAGAGAAGAAAATAAGAGGACTGAACAAATGAAAGTGAAGACACTTGACCAAACACAATGACAATCTCTAGTGAACAAATTAAATATTCTTGAATCTTGCCCTTGACTCCCAAGTTATCTCCAACTTCTGAACAGAGTCCTGTAATATACTGATCATGTTTTCATGGACCTTTATCCATGAGATTTTTTGCTTTGCTGTGCAAGGGACTCTGAAGGCCTCTTCCACGATCTTGCGATAGTCATTTTGGCCCCCAATAAAATGAAAATGATCAGTCTTTGAGCACTTTTAGGTATTTTGTCCACTGGTGTTTTAAGGAGAGCTATTTGAGGTGATTGTGGTACTGAGACTGCAGTGACCCTGCGCAACAAGGGCACTCCCACCAGATATGATAGATGAAACCTCGAAAACATAATAAAGATGAAGAAGGATACATTTTTGCCAAGCAGGTTGGCATTAAGTATCATTGAGTCAAAGCTTTCAGATTAGATTCCATCTAGCCACATTCATGATACCTTTAAATGAGCAAATAAAACATTGGTGATATAGAGCAAGATCCCAATCTTCTGAAAAATCTCTATCCCACTCCAACATATAAGGAAATTTAGCTGGAGTGCCTAAGAGCAGCTTGTAAATGAGAGAGATTCCCCCTCTCTGACCCAAATTCTGTGTGCACCATGGCTCATGACCCATAATGGTTCCAATGAGTTCACTCAAATGGAATGCAGCTGCATTCTTTGGTGGCATGGGTTCTAAGTGCTTAAAGCAGGTGGTGGCAAGGTAACATAAGGCTCCCTCTCTGCCTGTCAATTGCCTTCTGGTAAGTGATCCACCACACATCACTTTTCAAAATGCACAAATAGTTAGTTCCTACATAGGTGGCTTGCTACACCAATTCAGCCTGCAGCAAAAAAACATTTCTGAGAATAATGAAGAATGATGTAGTTCTATTTTACATACAGAAAAAGTGGATGGATGACCTCTTCCTCACACTCCTATTGAATAATTTCAGCAATCCCCTCTGTATCTCTGAAACAGCAAAATATAGACAACTGCTCTAAAGTTTGCAAACATTCTTCCAATATGAGAATGGACATTTCCTTTTTCAACTATAGAGCTACCGCTATATGAAACAGACTCACATATTGTCTTCCTCCCCCTTTACTCATCAATGTGTCTGAAATATTTAACGTCTCATAATTCTGTTTCCGTAAAATGACATAACATGTACTGATATTTTCATCTCATGAGGAATAAATGGTTCCATTGATTAAACTGTCCCACAATGCTTCAACAAACGAACATTTAATGAACAACATTTGACAGTTCACATGTTTGTGTCAGTTATCACTTTTATTACAAAGAACAAGTTGCAAGTTATTTACAGCAATAGTGTTTGAATAGCGGAAACACATATAATACATAAAACTAACATGATAGTGGCAGTGAGATCTTTGTCATAACTTCCCAATTCCTGATTTTATTTCAAGTTTGACAAATGATAGTAAGTGATAGTAAACAATGAAAAGTCAGGCTAGGTTTATATCAGTGATGGTGCACTAACACATGAAAGATACAGACAGAAAAGAAGACTTAAAGGGTGACATTTACTAAAAAATGGAGAATGCAAAATCGGGTGCAGCTGTACATAGTGGCCAATCAGCTTCTAACTTCAGTTTGTTCAATTAAGCTTTGACAACAGAAAAAAAAAACTGTAAGCTGATTGGTTTCTATGCAGAGCTGCAACAGATTTTGCACACTCCAGGTTCAGTAAATCAGCCCCTGTGTTGCTAAAGTTAAAACTTTATATAGTTGAGTACACCCCTAAGTGAAAATGTTCAAATTGGGCCCAATGTGTTAATATTTTGTGTGGCCACCATTATTTTCCAGCACAGCCTTAACCCTCTTGGGCATGGAGTTCACCAGAGCTTCACAGGTTGCCACTGGAGTCCTCTTCCACTCCTCCACAATGACATCACGGAGCTGGTGGATGTTAGAGACCTTGCGCTCCTCCACCTTCCATTTGAGGATGCTCCACAGATGCTCAGTAGGGTTTAGGTCTGGAGTCATGCTTGGCCAGTCCATCACCTTTACCCTCAGCTTCTTTAGCAAGGCAGTGGTCATCTTAGAGGTGTATTTGGGGTCAATATCATGTTGGAATACTGCCCCGTGGACAAGTCTCCGAAGGGAGGGGATCATGCCCTGCTTCAGTGTGTTACAGTACATGTTGGCATTCATGGTTCCCTCCATGAACTGTAGCTTTCCAGTGCCAGCAGCACTCATGTAGCCCCAGACCATGACACTGTCACCACCAAGACACACTTGTGTTTCTACTCATCACTTATTTGCCACTACACATGAATATGGTTCCAGTAATCAATGTCCTTAGTCTGCTTGTCTTCAGCAAACTTTTTGGGGTCTTTCTTGTGCATCATCTTTAGAAGAGGCTTATTTATGGGACGACAACCATGCAGACCAATTTGATGCAGTGTGCGGCATATGGTCTGAGCACTGACAGGCTGACCCCCCCACTCCTTCAACCTCTGCAGCAATGCTGGCAGCACTCATACATTTATTTACCAAAGCCAACCTCTGGATATGAAGCTGAGCATGTGCACTCAACTGCTTTGGTTGACCATGGTGGGCACTGTTCTGAGTGGAACCTGTCCTGTTAAACCTCTGTATGGTCTTGGCCACCATTCTGTGGTGCAGTTTCAGAGTCTTGGCAATCTTCTTATAGCCTAGGCCATCTTTATGTAGGGCAACAATTCTTTTTTTCAGATCCTCAGAGAGTTCTTTGCCACGAGGTGCCATGTTGAGCTTCCAGTAACCAGTATGAGAGAGTGAGAGTGATAACACCAAATTTAACACACCTGCTCCCCATTCACACCTGAGACCTTGTAAGACTAAAGAGTCACATGGCGCTGGGGGGGGGGGTGGCTAATAGGGCCCAATTCGGGCATTGTCACTTAGGGGTGTAATCACTTTTGCACTGGTGGTGTATATATATGGACTGATCACTGATTTTAAGATTTATTTTAGTGCTGCACTTTCTCTCTGATATGATCAACATGATTAGTAGTCACAGTGATTGGAAGCATGTCTGACTAGTGTCACAGTGCTGGGGGTGCACGATTGAGCTCACTTTTGTGTTAAAGCCTATTGACATGCTGCTAAATATATGCATAAGATGATGTAATGTACACTAGGAAAGTTAATTCTGTGTAAAACAGCGCTTGCTATATGTAGTTAATGTACCTTGGTGTCACTTCGTTGTGAATGAACATGCACTTGTATGTGACTACCCTTTAGGTCAATAGGTGTCTCAGCCAACAACTTAAAGTGTATTAATGCAAATAAACCTTGTTTTAGCAACTCAAATGTGCATTCTGTGCAATATTAACCAAATTAAAGTGCTTGTGTGCTTCTAATCTGGGGACAGTCTCCTGTACAATCCCTTTAAGTGTATAGTATAACACAGTGAATGCGCGGGCGCGCCTCCGGCGGCGCGTGCGCGCTCACAGTGCACGTTATCGCAGCCGCCGTCGTATGATGGCGATTTGCGATAACGAGCCACTTTGCTGCCGTCAACCTGTGGTTGGCGGTCGGCAAGTGGTTAAAGCCACTCCAATGTGAACCCCTGGGTCGGGGAACAGACCACAAGCATATTTTGACTTCTCTTTGTCGTATGACAAGAGGGTCAATGAGGTCCGGTAAGTAGGAATCTAGCCTTATGTTTTTGCACATGGTGGTTTGATGCACTGGAAGCATGGGCACTTTGGAGGAACGCTCTCCCATGCTTGGATGGTTTTGGGATACAAGAACTGATATAACAATAAGTTATTGGACTGCACTATATATATAGCACTGGGCAGTTTTTGCACAAAGGAAGTATTTTGCACAATACAAGAACTTTTCGCACTTTAGTAATTGTATGAATCACGTTGATTTTTATTGCACGGTATTTTTATTGCACGGTATTTTAGATAATTGATGGTTCATTTTTGGATGGAGTTATGTAGAGTGATTGTATGGAAAATTGTTCCCAGATAGTAGCACACAAGCACTTTATTTTGGATATATTGCACAAGATGCACATTTGGATCAAGTTCTATTTGCACTAATACACTTAACCCTTTGAGGACCAAGGGACGTATTTGTCCCATGTTTTATAATTATTTTATATTGATGACGGTAATCTTATGGTCCTCAAAGGGTTAAAGGAATTGTACAGGAGACGGTCCCCAGATTAGCAGCACACAAGCACTTTAATTTGGTTAATATTGCACAGAATGCACATTTGAGTTGCTAAAACAAGGTTTATTTGCATTAATACACTTTAAGTGGTTGGCTGAGACACCTATTGACCTAAAAGGTAGTCACATACAAGTGCATAGTCATTCAAAACGAAGTGACACCAAGGTACATTAACTACATATAGCAAGAGCTGTTTTACACAGGATTAACTTTCCTAGTGTATATTATATCATACATCCCCTCAAAGGCTACAACAGCAGCTGCTGAAAGGTCCTTCATTCGATAATATATGCATAAGATGACAGCAAGAGGTTAATCTATATCTTTTATCATTAAAAATCAGTTCTTAAGCTCCAGTCATTGACAAAGCTAAGATGGTGACATCAGTCTACTACAGGCAAGAGGAAGCATTTCTTCAGTCCCTTTTCTGCATTTCCGCATTCCCCTCACTCCCCAAGTGATCACACTGCAACATCTTACCATTGTAGAAAGTCACTTGGGAATAGGTTGCAGCAGGGCCTGATCTGTGTAAAACATTTGTAAACACAGCAAGGTAATGCATAGGCAGCAGAATGCGCACGACTCATGAGTCATCTCTGAGCCATCATCCCAGTCAAGGAAGTAGATGATTGATGTCTGAACAATAACTTTGGCCTCCTGGAAGGAAAAGCAGAATGAATTATGAGAAAGAAGATCCTTACATGTTATCTAGCATGCATACACTAAACAGAAAACCTCCTCTTAAGCTGGCAACATACTTTACAATCTAACTGTCCAGCAACTATGTAGTAAGAAGGCCTTCTTGGTTTGATATAACATGAATGGATTGCTTAGGTGGGCCCACACTCATAGCTGTTAATAAATCTAAGGAAAACTGTACAATCAGGTGTTATACTTTAAATATCCAACCAACAAGTTTTCTAAAAATGCATATTTTGTTGCACCACCACTCTAAAACCATCCCTGCCCTTTAAATAGCTCAGTTCATTTCAACACTTGCCGATTATTTCGGAGACGGAAGTTCAAGAATCACAACCACAGGCTGTCTTGTCTCAGCTGAATACAGTTCCATACAATGCACGTATGCATATTTCATTATGACGGTCTTGTTACATGAAGTTTCTCAAGGAGCAGCATCAATTCAGCATAACCGTATTGGCTTGGACTGCTGCATTACCTTATTATTTACTGCAAACTAACATAAGCCAACACGCCGACTATAAAAATCTCCAGCACAAGGCTGCCGTAATGCAAATGAAGGTTTCAAAATTTAATGATATAAGGTGCGAGCTCTATGTCCATTAATCATTAGTGGTAATGAATGTATTACCACTGGCATTAAGATCTCCCTTAAAAGAATGTATATAAATAAGTTAGAATGAATGGTAATTTAAAGCTTTTGATCCAGAAAAGACAAAAATATAACAATGTTAAAAGAATACATTATGTAAGACTGTGCCACTCACTTTTATTATAAATAATTCACTCCTAATGCTTCAATATTTTTTTAATATATCTTGAAAATGATTTTTAAATCTGCTTTATGAGTGGTAAAATGAACTAAAAAATTTTGATTTATTTAGAAGAATTAAAATAGCAGTAAAAATTACAACATTTTGGTGCCTTCTAGCTGCGGCATATATTATTATTACTTCTGTTATTATTATTATCATTTAAAATGTATATAGCTTTACTATATATATATATATATATATACAGGTAGATAAATAGATATCATTGTGCAGATTGAAAAATGGAACATTTCTCGGCATTCGGCCCTATTGGTTTGAAGACAGAGTACCTATTCATCCAATCTCTAAACTGAACTAAATGTCATGGAAGCAGCTACATATGTAGTGTCTTACCTTCCAAAAGATTTTTAAGCTTGTTCACCCATTTTTGTGCCAAGTGGACAACATGGATACACACAGATCCATAGCTTCATTCAAGACTGGCCTTTCCTGCACAACATGGACAACATTGCTGCTGGCCATCATAGTACACCTCCACTCCTAATTGAAAATATGAAAAAAATATCAATTAGCTCTTCTTGCAGCATTTTTTTTCTTGTTGAAAGGCTTTATTAAGTTTTACAATTTACATTATAATCTAAAATTGTCAAATCAGTACAATTCGTGAAAAAAGATCAACAGGTGATAGACATGAATGTTAGCGTTCTATGACTATAAGTGCAATCAACTTTTCAAGTCCTCTGGTTCTCTGCAGGTACTAGCTCTGTAGATGTAATCCCAGAAGGGTGAGGTGTGCAGGTTCCCTAGACACCCCTTGGGGAACATGGCTGTGTCCATAGGTAAGACTGCGACACCACCTCTTGTTCTTGGCTAATTTGGAGTGTTCTTGCAGCATTTTTTAATAATCAGTGTGTTGACTGCATACTGTAACCCAGATAACAAGGATAATGTGCCACAAAATTGAGGCAGTGTTGAATTGTAAATCTTGTTAACTTACTGCACATTTTCAGTGGCAAGTTATAAACTTGCAGAGCAGTTGAAGCACAAGTTCGAGTTAACTCTTCTCCAATTTGTAGCAAATTTGCGTGGTAAGTCTCTAGCAAAAGCAAAGTTGCAGTGGTGAGTCTATAACAAGAGCTCTGTAAGTCACAGTGACCCCTGTGGTGGGATGACTATTGCACAACATAACTGAACCAGAACTTGCAGCAGACTTGCAAAATGTTTTAAAAAACTTTGATCTGGAGTCATGCAATGTGGACTTGCTGCAATTATGCAGCAAACTTGTGAAGCCTGGCAAGTCTAGCAATAGCTTAACAAGTCATTTTCAAACTTGCAGCTCAATTGCTTGCTATCTGGGAATTTTTCCAACCAGCCTTCGCTGACGCTTTTCACCACTTCTGGCTTGCTCATAAGGATAGAGGAAGTCAATGTGTCAAGGAAGGCTGGTTTTGGGTTGGAGACATTACAGTTTGCAGGCAATGCACTGTTTATTAAAAATATTGCAAGAAGAGCTAATTAGACCATGGCTGATTTTTTTCCTATTTTCAAAGCAGACAGCATGGGCAGATGAGTGACCACAATTTGCTCCACTGCAGTTTAGCAACACAGCTTGGTCACTGACCTACCTTCACTTTGCTGATGATGAAAGTTCACCAAACTGATGAGATTGTCACTTCTTTTTCCTCTATTCCTGTTAGCAATATTCAGGTTTTGGCAAAGTTCTGGAGCCACACAACACTTCTACAACCGAAAAACTAGCATTTTCAAAAGGAGGCCATACATTTCAGCTTACACATTTCAACCTTAAGAGTTTACACTTGGGTACAATGATACATGACTGAAATTGTCAGTCAAGCTATAACAGCACTGAAAATTAAAAAATGACGTGGTAGGGGTATATACAGTGAGGGAAAAAAGTATTTGATCCCCTGATGATTTTGTACATTTGCCCACTGACAAATAAATCATCTGTCTATAATTTTAATGGTAGGTTTATTTTAACAGTGAGAGACAGAATAACAACAAAAATATCCAGAAAAACGCATTTCAAAAAAGTTATAAATCTATTTGTATTTTAATGAGTGAAATAAGTATTTGATCCACTGTCGATCAGCAAGATTTGTGGCTACTAGGTGTCTTCTATACAGGTAAAAAGCTGAGATTAGGAGCACTCTCCTAAAGGGAGTGCTCCTAATCTCAGCTTGTTACCTGTATAAGAGACACCTGTCCACAGAAGCAATCAATCAATCAGATTCCAATCTCTCCACCATGGCCAAGACCAAAGAGCTGCCCAAACTCAAAACACACAGCCAAGGCAACAAAGTAGTGGATCAAGAAGAAGCAGGCCTGCTCTAGGCCTTAATCCCATCGAAAATATGTGGAGGGAGCTGAAGGTTCAAGTTACCAAACATCAGCCTGGAAACCTTAATGACTTGGGGAGAATCTGCAAAGAGGAGTGAGAAAAAATCCCTCCCGAGATGTCTGCAAACCTGGTGGCCAACTACAAGAAATGTTTGACCACTGTGATTGCCAACAAGGGTTTTGCCACCAAGTAATAAGTCATGTTTTGTGAAGGGGTCAAATACTTAATTCACTCATTAAAATGCAAATCAAATTAGAACGTTTTTGAAATGCGTTTTTCTGATTTTTTTTGTTGTTATTCTGCCTCTCACTGTTAAAATAAACTTACAATTAAAATTATAGACTGATAATATCTTTGTCAGTGGGAAAACGTACAAAGTCAGCAGGGGATCAAATACCTTTTTCCCTCACTGTACATACTGGTTAGTACTGAAATTGTTGAAGGTGCCTTGAAAGTTTTGCTGGGCTGCATTGGCACTTGCAGGTGGTGAAAGCGTATGCCTAGTGGGAAATAAACCAATCAGGCAAAGGTGATGATTGAAGATATATTGGCTATAGGAACAAATAACAGTTTTTTTTTTGCAACATACATTTACAATCATTTTTTAATCGGTATATATTATGAAATGAGCATTTATTGTGATTGTATTATATTTTCTAGTATTATAATTAAATACTTAATGTACCCATTGATTCTAGACAGACTGTGACAATTCATTGTGTCTCCTGGTTTGTTTTCTCTCACTTGAGTGATAGCGCTTTAGTTGTCTAGCCAGTCCTATTAATATTTGACCACTAAGTTGATGTGTCTTCCATGGCTCTAACATTAGTCCATCGTTTATATATAACTTTTAGACAGAGATTCCAGACCAGAGAGGTCACGTTTCAGAAACATTCATGGATCAATTCACTGAAGGCTTTTACTATATTGATTTTAACTGCAATTGTAAACCACCAGGGAGGCTATGCGCTTGAAAATGATCAGAAATCATTTAAAGGGCTAATAAACAAGAAAGCGGTGATAGTAACATTGGTGGGCTGATATAATATAAAATTTATTTTGCAGAAACTTTCAATGTGTAATGCATACCTAAAGGGACATTCAGAGTTCAATGTTTCTTATTACAACACTGAGACTGACCTTGTGGTTAAAGCATAACTAAAGGCAACACATTTTTTAGTTTTGGATAGAGTGGATATGGACCCTTGTCAGTTTGTATTGTTGTTTATTGTCCTGTTTACTATTATCATTGAAAGTACAAGAAAACCACACATTTTGGTTTGTCCTCTAAAAAGTAATAGAGGGGAAATCTTCCAATGGATACACTAGGTCTGGTGACCTGGGGCTCCCCAAGAAATTCCCTTATTTTGTAGGGATTTCCTCTCACTTCCTGTTTGGCTATGGGAGAGGAAGTGAAGGGAAATCTCCACAATGGGACACAGATGGCGCAAAAAAAAAAAAATGACTACAAGGGTTATAACCCTCCGTTACTCCATCCAAAATTAAATAAAAAGTTTTGCCTATAGTTCTACTTTAAAGTTTTTCTTCAGAAAAAAATGTTTCTTGATCAGTTATGTTTTGTAGGGATTTTAGTAAACTCTGCTGCAGGTCCTAGCTAGGGATGAGCTTAGGCATTTTTGGATCTCAGTCCAAAGCCCCCTAAGGGGGGCAGCCAGGATGTTGTCACTGTGCTAGCTAATAATAGGCTGCCATGGCATTCTCCACCCCACAGCCATACACATAAACACCCTTCATGAAACAGCTTCCTGGCAGGCTTGCTGGTGGGTTAGGACTAGGATCCAAACATGCCTGAATTTCTTCCTTTACCTGATTACTGTCAATTTTATTTAATGAGAAAAACGAATACTACTCACTTTTTGGATGCTGAACAGTAAGGCCCCTCTGTTACAAAATAAAAGCATAGAGGACAGCAATTACATAATCAAAAAGTGACTTTCCTGACAAAACCATATTTTAATTTTTTGCAAGCTTTAGAAATCATAGCAGCTGCAGTTTGGAATGGAAAGGTCATTAAAGAATACTATTGCTTCTTTGATCATTTACACTATATAACGTAGGGGCAGGGATTCTCACCCGTTAGTCTCCAGCTATCTAAAAGGCGAGATCCTTACTGGGAACTGCTAAAGATTTCACAATTGGCCAAATCAAGCCCTTTAACTTTAATTCTTTATAACATCTTACTTGGTGGGAAAAAGACAAAGACAATTCCTCTATAAGGTTCATTTAATAATTCTCGATCTTTAATAAAGAGGTCAATAGCGATGCTTTAATGCTTTTTTATAAAGAGACATTTTTTATATCACTAATACTCATTGCTAACAGTTAAGGGGTCCAAAAGATCCTTTTACTTAGGCAGGCTACACAGTACGAATCTCAGCCCAGTTCAGCAGGATCTGGCCGAGATTTGACCCCTTTATGGGCAGGCTTAATGTACCAAGTGGATCGATCAATCAACTTGGGTACAACCAGCATGCTGAGTTTTACCTGCGATCATCGCTAGTGGCTGCTATAGCCACTAGCATTAATCACTGTCTTCTTCCAGTGGGGCCGAGAGAAGACAATGGTCCGGCAGGAGGGATTCCCGCATCAACACTGTCTGTGTTTATGGGGGAATCAAGCAAATTTTGCTCCGTGTATGGCCAGCTTTAGTCACCTTGGTAAGGGTAGGCAGGTCAGATACTTTGTTGCTGAAAACCTCTACCTTGCCTAATATGGGATCTGGTTTAGGACAGGCTATTAATGAGATGCAATAACAATGGGTGGTGACAAGGGTTTGACTTGTGTAATCCATTCTGTACTTCAATGACTATATTGACAAGAAATCATATGAAGTTCACTGAAGATGAGTTACCACCTGGAGTTGGAGAGATCATTTAAGTGCATGTTGTATTTTTTTCTTTAGACTCCCTGCACACCATGCTAAGGATACACCACTGACATTTTCTTTCTGTAGATCTTAATCATAGAAACATCCATACAGTGTGAGTTAGGGGCAGTGCACTGGCATGGATGTCAATCTGGATGCAGTGGCTGTGTCCATGCAGCCACTGGGTCCCGATTGAAATCGATGGAACTGCCTGTATGGGGATGCACAGAGCACCTTTGCAACTCTTTGTGGATAAATACGGCCCTTGCATGAGTGTATGCTATAGCACACCCCGTGTGAATGAGGCCTCTATATAATGTAAAGTAATAGAACATGATTCAAACCACAGATGGGCAGGCTGAGTGTACCAAGTTGATTGATCAATCAACTTGGGTACAACCAGCATGTCATGTTTTACATGTGATTATTGCTAGGAGCTGCTATGGCTGCTAGCAATAATCACTGTCTTCTCCGGTGGGGACAACTTCCTCCGTCATCCCCTGCCTCCCCCACTGGGAGATGACAATGGCCCGGCAGGAGGGATTCCCGCATCAACACTGTCTGTGTTGATGGGGGAATCCAGCAAATTTCTTTCATGTGTATCCAGGTGCTCCCTTGAAAGTGGCTGTAAGTAGTGGTTCACCTTATAACTGCCCTCAATCACACCATATTTCACTCATCCGTAGACACTGACCAGGCCGGCTCTTGTTTTTGTTGTTTTTTTTAGGGGAAATAACTTGGATGAGGATAAGGGATGACTGTGGGATGTCCAAAGAATTATAGCACACAAAGTCCATATACACTCCTGTGTATGCGCACTTCACTGCAGACCATCCCTCTGCAGACTTTTACTCCTCACAACTTTCCAGCACTCAACTTGCTGACCGTTTCTCCTACTGTTCTCTCTCCATCACTGAACTTAGTAAATCATCACTCCCTTACTTCTCTCCAGCACTGCACTTAGTTTCCAGCTTGAAAGGAAATTTATCAAGCTTCTCTGTTCCTTTCTCTTCACCGTGGCTAGCACATGGTGAGGCCTACTCTCAGCAGGACCTCCAAACACCCATTACAGGCCAGGGATCACATGGCCCCTGAATGTGTAGCAAAAAGTACTTGAGTGCTAGCCAGGCCTTTGATGAACTACAGCTCCCAGCCCATCCTTCTTTCAGGTCCCACCAACCCGCTTTTCCTCAGTGACTCTCCTTTCCCTGAACTGGCTCCCAAGACTTCCACAGACTGTCCACTATACCTCTACTAGCCTGCTCCAGCACTTTCTCTTGCAATTCCCAAGGACCGTCATTCACCAAACCAGTGGATCACGCTAAAGTCTCTCACTGTGTAGCACCTCTGCTGTTCTCCTGTTCCCTGTGCGACTCCAGGAATCACCACCTTCCTGGCTGCACCCAAACCTCCAGGCCCAGACTGGGGCGACCTCCCGAGTAGGGGCCATCACTGCACCTCTGCTACATCTCCAGACTTCCACCTTCTCCCCCAGATTGGGCTGACTCTGAGTATTTAAGGAGGCCTGCCCCCTGCCAATCCTGCTTGGGGATTGGTTAGGGCTCCCTAGAATACTACAGATGGCTCCACCTATCTCCCAGCTCTCTGATCAGAAATCCTCCCCAGGTTTCTAGAAAGAAGGGGGAGGTATTGGTGACCTCATCTGTCAAGTCCACTCATTCCTCCCTGAGCCTCTCCTCCTGGCCCAGATCAAAACATTCAGGCCTGCTCTTACACTCAGGCCTGAATGAATTTTACCTCACCTAGCAAACCCTGCTAAAAAATTTCACCTATACTATGGGGGCACTACACCTGCAGCCTGTGGTTGCAGGAAAGAAATTTGCTCTGTGTGTGGCCTTAGAACTTCTGAAAATGGTATCAAATTCTCTGTCATACTGTCCTGGTGACAACAGCACCACCCATTTCCTAAATGGGCATCACAAAAATCAGGCAGAGATTGTAACTCTTACCCATGCTTTCCAATAAAAAACGGCTGATGTGTATCTTTAAAGATTCACTAACTGTAATCTGCTTTATGTCACCATTAGAGTTGAGCGAACACCTGGAAGTTCGGGTTCTGCTGGTCCGTCCGAACTTCGGGACAAAGTCCGGGTCCGGGTCCGGACGGAACCCGAACGATCGCACGGACAACGAACCCCATTGAAATCAATGGGGACCCGAACTTTTAGGCACAAAAATGGCTGTAGGAAAGTCCTGGAAAGCCCCAGA
>BLSH010409258.1:223661-247453 GCA_018402905.1 Glandirana rugosa | reverse complement strand
CTACAGTGTTTACACCCGTTTAGTTAAAAAAATTCTTTTTTTTACGTTTTGGTCTGGAGAATAACTAGAAGGTGTCCATATCGTGTATGTATGAATGTAACCGGGTCGACCTGGTTAGATTGATAAATTTTTAACGAACCTTAACGGTCTTAAGTCGAAACTTAGACAAGAGCCACAAGAACCTCTCTATAAAAAGGTATGTCTTATGATAGTTGTTGTTTACTACAGTGTTTACACCCGTTTAGATAAAAAAATTCTTTTATTGTGTTTTGGTCTGGTTAATAACTAGATGTCTTCTTTCATCACTGGATTTATTATCACCGCTGGTTAGAAAAGAATGGAATGTCTTTATTGAAGCAGCTAAAATAGCCGAGGAGAATTAAAAATTAACTATGTATTTTTTTACTACTCTGCCAGAGGCAATGAAATGTGTTTTCTGTAGATCAATAATTGGTCTGGTTTTGTGTTATTTTCTTAAAAAAATAGATTTGCCCACATTTGTGACATCATTTGTTGTTGATAGTATTCTGTATGGAAAAATATCTCTCCAAGAACACCGAGAACAGATTCAAAGCTGAATTCTGGCAATTCCAAGCAATTTTTAAATAGTTAGATTGGTCCAGCTGGGCCAATGTAAGTATGTATGTGCTATACCTGTGGAAGATCAATAAGAGGTCTGGTTTTGCATTTTTTTTCTTAAAAAAATTGATTTGCCCACATTTGTGACATCATTTGTTATTGATGGTATTCTGTATGGAAAAATATCTCTTTAAAAGTACCCAAAAAAGGTGTAACGCTCAATTCCAGGTGATTCCAAGCTATTTTTACATGGTTAGATGAGTCCAGCATGGACCAATGTAAGTATATATGTGCCATACTTGTGGAAGCTGAAAATTACTGAAGTAAGCATTGTTATTGTGATCTTCACTAGCTTCCAGGTCCTGTGCTACTGAACACAGGAGGTTGTTTGCTTCGCAGGGGCGCCATTCAGGGAATACTGCATTTCCTAAATAAATGCAAAGCATTCTCTGATTGGATGAGGTAGAGAGGCAGGACAATGATGTCACCGTTTCCACCTCCTCCAATGAGAGAACACTTTGCATTTACTGAGAAAATGCAGAGCATTGTCTGAATGGTGCCCACGTCAAGTGGGTGGTCCCCTGTGTTCAGAAGATGTCACCTCACTTCCTGTTCCAATAATAATTGGATTTTAGAAAATTTTGGGTTGTTGTGGAAACAATCCTTGGTGATAAAGCATCAGTGGAGACCCCCTTTTCCCATAATAACTCTTACAGGAGTGAATTTCCCTTCCTAGGGGAAGATTTCCTGTCACTTCCTGTTGTCTCCCTCCGTTTGTAAGTAGGAGTCGTTTGTAAGTCAGATGTTTGTAACTAGGGGACCTCCTGTACTCTGGAATGGCTTTCTGAAAGTGACAACAATTTCCCATGTGTTAGCATGACCAATGGGAATCTCAACCAGGGGTGCATATTACAATGTAACAACCAAGATCAAAGTGGTTTTCACCACATAACATGAAGTACTTAAACAAGAACCTTTAAAACAGGAACACTGGGTATTATTTTTACAAAGGTAGCAGATTCAAATGTTTGAATTTCATTTGAAATAACATTAAAGCCTATTTTAGCAATAACAAAATAACTCCTAATTTCACCCATTGCTTCTCATTCCCTCTACAACTGTCATTCTCTGCTAGTGTTAGATTGATCTCTAGGATTTCTCTAGACTTTGTTAGAGGTTCCTTGAGATGTGGCCGATTGACCTCACATCTGATTATGCCTGGATAGTTCCAAGTCCAATGCCACTTGGCAGAGCCAGCAGCATGACACCAGTTATTTTTTTTAGTTGGCTGTAAGGGTGGCATCCTGAGCATCACTGTAAGCAGTACATTCTTTTATCCCCAGTGAATTTTAGCTGCGTTCCCTTACACAAAGAATTAATTTCAAGAGTTCTTTAGTGGTAAAATGGCTGCTCTATGCCAAACTCTTCCAGCAGTGGAGATTAGTGATCCACTGCTGCAGTCCAGGTCCAGCAACTGGTCTTGTTGCAGCCCATCACGCTGTGAAGTAATGATAGCGCCTTTTCAAGGGCAAGAACCCCTATGACAGTGGTTCTCAACTCCGGTTCTCGGGACCCACTAACAGGCCAGGTTTGCAGGATAACTGAAATGCATTACAGGTGATATAATTTGCTGCTCAGTGATTGCAGTATTCTAGTCTGCATCTCCCCAAGGCAATACTTAAAATCTGGCCTGTTGGTGGGTCCCGAGGACCGGAGTTGAGAACCACTGCCCTATGATGAACAAATTGGTCAGTCATATGTCTGTTTAAACCAGAAAGAGACCTGAGCACTGCAAGAAGGGTCCTGTCACACAACTGATCTGCAGAAAGAAGACTTGAAACCTAGCCTGTCACAAGATCCAAGTTTCAGGTAAAAAAACTATGATTTTAATTTATCTTATTTTTTTATAAACTACTCAGATTAGCTAAATGATGAAGGGGTAGACATTTTTTAGGCTAGCAGAAATTATTTTAACGTATTACTGCTTATATGAGATTTCAGCAATTGGGGTCAGATCTAATTCAAAGCTCTGATGCAATAGAATTGAATACATTTTTTTAATCTTTTATTAACACATAAATTAGGTATTTTTTAAACTACTTTAGGAGCCCTGTTAGACTCACTGAGTGATTTTGATGTACAGCAGGGAGCCGCACTTCCGGCTCCCCCGCTGCATTGGAACAGTGTCTATAATCGATGTAACGTGCATTGTGCCTTCACCCCCCACTCTGCTGCATCATGTTTTCTGAATGGCACATCACCGGAACCAATGCTGATCATAAACACCATTTCGATGCAGCAGGGAGCTGAAAATGTAGCTTCCCGCTGTACATATCAGAATCGTTGTTGAAGTAATAAAAGAATGACATTGTTTATATGTTAATTAAAGACTAAAACAAAGCATGAATAGTGTTGTGCCTAAAGTTAGGCTTCTAAAGATCAATTTTAATCAAAAGTGCCATTTCAGGTTTGCACTAGTTGGAAAGTTTGAATTGGACATTTTCTCAAAACTCACACTTTAACAAGACATACAGGGGGTGATTTAAAAAAAACTTGGACCCACAGAATCTGGTGCAGCTCTGCATAGTAACCAGTCAGGTTCCAACTTCAGCTTGTTCAATTAAGCTTTGACAATAAAATCTACAGGGTGGGCCATTTATATGGATACACCTTAATAAAATGGGAATGGTTGGTGATATTAACTTCCTGTTTATGGCACATTAGTATATGTGAGGGGGAAACTTTTCAAGATGGGTGGTGACCATGGCGGCCATTTTGAAGTCGGCCATTTTGAATCCAACTTTTCCATAGGAAGAGGATCATGTGACACATCAAACTTATTGGGAATTTCACAAGAAAAACAATGGTGTACTTGGTTTTTAACGTAACTTTATTCTTTCATGAGTTATTTACATGTTTCTGACCACTTATAAAATGTGTTCAATGTGCTGCCCATTGTGTTGGATTGTCAATGCAACCCTCTTCTCCCACTCTTCACACACTGATAGCAACACCGCAGGAGAAATGCTAGCACAGGCTTCCAGTATCCTTAGTTTCAGGTGCTGCACATCTCGTATCTTCACAGCATATGTTTTTTTATGGTTTTTGTGGTCAGTAAAAACCAGTACCGGGTGAGCTGCTCCTTCCAGGAGGTACCGCCATTCCTCCAAAGCCGACTTGATGGCCAGCAATTCCCTATCACCGACAACATAGGTCCAGCAAGATGGTGCACCACCACATTATGGGTGTCAGGTCTGAGCATTCCTAGATGAACAGTTTCCTGGAAAGTGGATTGGTCGTCGTGGGCCAGTTGAATGGCCCCCAAGGTCTCCCGATCTGATCCCCTTAGACTTTTATCTTTGGGGTCATCTGAAGGCAATTGTCTATGCTGTGAAGATACGAGATGTGCAGCACCTGAAACTACGGATACTGGAAGCCTGTGCTAGCATTTCTCCTGCGGTGTTGCTATCAGTGTGTGAAGAGTGGGAGAAGAGGGTTGCATTGAGAATCCAACACAATGGGCAGCACATTGAACACATTTTATAAGTGGTCAGAAACTTGTAAATAACTCATGAAAGAATAAAGTTACGTTAAAACCAAGCACACCATTGTTTTTCTTGTGAAGTTCCCAATAAGTTTGATGTGTCACATGACCCTCTTCCTATTGAAAAAACAAAAGTTGGATTCAAAATGTCCGACTTCAAAATGGCCTCCATGGTCACCACCCATCTTGAAAAGTTTCCCCCCTCACATATACTAATGTGCCACAAACAGGAAGTTAATATCACCAACCATTCCCATTTTATTAAGGTGTATCCATATAAATGGCCCACCCTGTAGATTTTATTGTCAAAGCTTAATTGAACAAGCTGAAGTTGGAACCTGACTGGTTACTATGCAGAGCTGCACCAGATTCTGTGGGTCCAAGTTTTTTTTAAATCACCCCCTGTATGTCTTGTTAAAGTGTGAGTTTTGAGAAAATGTCCAATTCAAACTTTCCAACTAGTGCAAGTAGATCACAGATGCACCAGATTCTGTGTGCACCAGTTTAAGTAAATCCCCCCCCCCCCCCCACAGCAGGGCTTTTATTCAGTGGATATGTGGGGGAACGCAGTTCTGGCACCTCCAGCACTGAATGTATTTTGTGGCAAGGAGTGCTTGGGTGTGCTGGATGGTCTATTGATGCTGGCTGCTGGGGGATCTGTTGTCGCTGGTGGAGATCTATTTTTGTGTAGGGGTCTATTCTTGCTGGGCATGTCTATTGTTGCTGGTGGGGTTCTTATGTTCCCATGGGTAAATTGTTGCTGGGAGGGATCTGCTGTTGAGGGAGAGGCTTCTTGTTGCTGGCTGTTGGAGGGTCTACTGATGCAGGCTGCTGGGAGATCTGTTATTGCTGCTGGGGTTCTATTGTTGCTGGGGTCCATTTTTGGTGGGGGGAGATCTATTGTGTGGCAAGTCTATTGTTGCTAAAGGGGTTCTACAGTTGCTGGGGTATATTAAATTCCATACAAATTACATAGTAGCACAAAATTATATTTGGTTCTGTATTCTCTAAAAGGGACAGTACTGGGAGGTGGGTAGGGAAGGGACAGTGCTCAGAAGTGGGTAGGGGCGGAGACAAAGGGTAACTCAGAAGGGGGGGAGTTCCTGCACCTGCTCTCCGAGAAAAAAAAAACGACCCCACATATATATAAGCATATACTGTATAATCATTATCTATTCACATTATTATTTTGAGTATTATCCTGAGCTTTCTTAAGTGACCTACAGTCTATGTTAGGATCACTTTGTCCTTGGATATCAGGTACATTGTAGATGTTTCACTTCTTAAGATTGCAAGAAGGCTGTTGTTTTCCATATATCATACCCAACCAATTGGATCAGGTGATTGGTAAAACGCAATAAGGAAGCAAAGTCTGTAAATGTAATGACAACCTTGTCATGGACAACCATATAATATGTCCTCCCTGCTCAGATAACTTCCATTGATGAGTTCAGCAGGGTCACAAACAAAAGCCAGCATCTAAGGCTGTCTTCGTCATTCAACACTCTCAAATACTTGCATGCTTTGGACCAATTGTTTCAACCTTGTTTAAACAAGGGCCTGGTAAATTTCCCAACAGTTATACTCACACATTAAAAGTATGGGAATACAAAATATGTATTGAAATTCTGGAGGGCCCTGAATGGGACTGGGTGTCATTATAGGGGGGGGGGGATGATGGTTTTGGATGGGGGTCTGGTTAGGGGGCTTTGCAGGACTTGGTGGCCCTGTAGGGGATGAGTTTGCTAGAGGGAGCTGAGAGCAACTGTGCAGAGAACTACCGCCCCCTTCAGAGACTTTCCAGGGGCACTATGGCTGATTGAAGGGCACTGCAGGAACTGGGTGGCACTGTGAAAATCTGTTGGAGGATAGGGGCACTATAGGAGACTGGAGGCTCTGCAGCAAGCTAGGGAGCATTGCTAGGGGGGAGGGCACTGTAGGAGGTTGAGGAGCACCGTGGTTCATGAGAGCTCTCGGGGGGGGGGCCTGGGGGCACTGAGGGAGGTTGGGGCCACTGCTGGGCTACTGTGGAAGATTGCGTGGCACTATTGGAGCTAGGACACACTGTGGGGAGGTTAGGAGATCAACAGTGTTAGCGTTAGTTTCAGGAATGCAGAGGCCATAGCCCTGCAGTGGGCCATTACCTGGTGGTTGAGAACCACTGCTTTAGATAGCCCTTGAACAACTGGTATCTTGGGACTTTCATTACTGCACTTTACTGAATTTGTGTTCACAAATCACCATACAACAGTTTGTGTTATCAGATAAACATATCACAAAGAAAGGCAATGTATATACTGGCATCAAACACTGTAATAATTTATTCACCTGGAGTTCTAAGCTGTTGACTTTCTTGAAATTCCTAATCTGTACTGTTTACTAGGTTTTCCCATCTTTGTTCTCCGTACTGCAGAAAGAAAATAAATACAGTATAGTTTAGAGTTTATTGCAAAGAATCATCACAGTATACGAGTGTATGCATTCAAATGTACCCTTCACAAAACCACGCTTGAGTTTAACATGGAACCCATAAAGACATTAGGATGTACATCATATTTATTGCACAAGTATATTATATGGATGATTCTGTTAAATTCTCTGCAATGTATTTAACGATGAAACACAGTGATGCCGACGTTATTGTGACAACAATAATAAAAGAATAAAGTAGCGTGAATATGAACTATGCATTTAGTCAAATCATTGCTTCGACAATTCGCTTTGCAATACCATTATTATGGTAAAGTCAACATAAAACAACATCCAAAATGGGATTTATTAGAAAAAAAAGTAATCTAAAACATATTTGCAGCGTTTTGCGGCTACATTCATTTAAGCAAGAAAACAAAGCCAAATGGCTTTAATATTTGAGACGAGTTGAGTTGCCATTTCCATATATTCATTATGGAGTTCCTAGGAAGATGTGTGCCTGTTTTTATTACATCATGAAGACAGATGGTCTGTACTCAAAGACTACCAATTAATGTAAAATGTGTTCTTTTTTTCTTGGCTCTCACAAAAGTGCTTTTTTTTGGTAAACATCTTAAAATGGTAGATGGATCCACAGTCTCCTTTTTTAACCACAAAGTTTTAATTGTTAATAATTATAAAAAGAATTGCATTAAAAAAAACTCTAGCATATTAAGTAAAAAAAAGAAAAATCAATTGGAAAGGTTCAAGAAGCGTTTGTGCCGATTCTTACTTGCTTTTTTTCTGGAATTGTTGCAATCTTTTTTCTCATGGGAAAGCCAAATGGGAGGGCCTACGTGAAGGATGAGGTCATTGGTGAAATTGGTCCAGGCTTGAACCAATACATTCATGCTCCATGATCCTTCAGTGCTCTCAGGCTTTGGGGACTGTCTGTAACAAAGTTTCAACTATAGTGTTGCATGATGATGAACCTAATAATCTTATACCAACCTTGCCCCATATTATTCCTAAATACTTTAAAGTAAATGAGAAGAAACTAAACATTCTTTGCTGCTTGCTTCAGTGTAATCTTAGTCTGCTATCACAGCCTAAAGTGCAGAGCTTAAATAAATCCAATGAGAATGCCGAATGTCCAAGAGTCCAAGATTTAAAAAAATTTCCAGATCCATTTCTGCTATGAATACATTTTATCTTTAAAGGCCTCAGGATTTTGTATGTTTGTTTGGCACTCTGATTGGATTGTACATATGGGGTTTGTCAACTCTGGGTCCTTTCCCTGTTCCTGAGGGTGGTCCCCATTTTGTGGACTGTTGCCGAATTAGAGCCAGAGCCTAGTAATTTCAGTGACCCTTGGAATATCAAAATCCAGTGCCCCATTTGTTCTTGTGTTTAAAGTGCAGAGCTTGCCAGTCATAGCAGCCAATGACCTACCTTTTTCCATCAATGAAGACATATTTGCCCTGCAAAGGGAAAAGGAAACACCTGTGGGAGTTAAGCTACCCATGGGCATGGCAGTTGCCTGATCTGGTCTGGTTAGCTGACAATCTAATGTCAATGGATGCCCCTTATGAGTGTGACCCTCAGCAGGAAGAATAGATTGAGTCAGCTATAGAACCTATCCTTATTGCTATTATTCCTCCATCTGAGAATGGTGTCTGCCTTGTACAACAGATCTTCCATTACTGCCTTTTCCAGTCTCCGAAATGCCAACCCTAAATTGTTTGTGCTTGGGGACTCAATTTAGCTGGATTGCGTCTATGCATCCAGCTTTTCTCAAAACATCAATGGACAACTTCGAATCCAGAGACAGGTTTGTTAATGGTATATAAACAGCAATACATTTTAAAGCTGTAACTCACATGACCAGAAATGTAACACACTGCAGCACCAAAACACCAAAATACTGTTAAATAACTTGAAGTGTTACTAAGCCCACAACAGTTAAATCAGTCTGTCTATGCAGTAAAGCATGCTTGTTATACTCACTGTGGAACCAAACAGGTTAATATTCTGCATTGTGGAAAAAGGCTGTTTGATCCTGTCTTCTCTGATCCTCCCCTTCTTCCACTGTCCCCAATCCATCTACCGATAGAACAGAGCCTGCACTCTGCGCATGCTCAACTTGGTATTTATTGCTAGAGAGCTTCTTTTTTTTTGGGAGAGTGCATGTGATCAGCACAGGGCCAATCAGCACTGTCCAGACAGAAGGTCAGGGGTCATGCAACCTCATAGGACTGTCAGAGGAGAATGAAGACTCCTCTTACAAGCTTTAACCAGTGCTCGGCTAGACACTGATAGAAGTCACAAGACTGTTATATACTTCTCATGAGAAAAGGTATTTAGCAGTTTATATTTACTAAAATGATTGCATTTCCATGATCTGCGTACTGTGGGAGATCAGATATAGTGAATGCAGGGTCCTGGGTTTAGCAATAATTTAATGAATTTATTCATATTCAAATTGCAACAATTTTTTAATGGCTGCAGGCAGAATTAAATTTCAAGGAATGCTCCTTATCCAAAATGTGCAATATTTATTTCATGTAAAATTCGATTTGGTTGTGAATGTGACATTGAAGTGTTAAATGGTACTGGTATGGTTGAACCAATATTATGCACACTGTAGAGTTAAAGCAATCCTGACAAAGTCATAAGATGAGAACAGCTATATACAGACACAAAGTGGGAGAGAGATGTAATTTGAGCACAATCCCTGGGCAAGTTTTTTTTTAATATGATTGCATCAATGAGTAGATCCAAATCTCAGGTGTAATCAATGCAAACTGATGCACAGGTCTATGTAAAAATAGATGTTCTAATCCTGAGCAACTAATTGGATTCTATAATTTAGTGTAGTTAAAGGTACCTGTGCTTATTTAAAGGGGAACTGCATATAAGGCCTGCAAATCTTTAATAAATAAGTAAACTGACTAGCAGTTTATATTGACTATTTTATGTTCTTTGATGCACTCTTTAGAAGAAAATAAATTGTAGTTTATAAAGTTTGGAACTCCTATCATAAGTGTGTGTGCACCTTGATTAACCAGAGATCCTGTTTACTCCCGTTATAAAAGTTTTGCATTTAGGAACTGGCACTATAATGAATCTTCGGTAGATAGACAAGTAGACCTCATGATTAAAAAAATGAAAATACAAGTGCATATATTCTGATATTATGTATTTTTACGTTTACATTTTATATACACTATATTACCAATAGTATTGGGACACCTGCCTTTACACTCACATGAGCTTTAATGGCATCCCAGTCTTAGTCTGTAGGGTTCAATATTGAGTTGGCCCACCCTTTGCAGCTATAACAGCTTCAACTCTTCTGGTGTGCCTATGGGAATAGAAATTTAACGGTGTTGCGCTGCCATATGTGAATAATACACAACTCAAACGTGTATAAATGTTGTATAAACCAATAAGCCAAGAGGCAGCGCCCCCTGGAAAAAGTCTGTTAAGACAAAACGTAGGTTAGGCAAGGCACAGGAAATAGCGGTGATGTCCGCATGCCCATGAAGGGTGGAGGGTGTCTATTTCATTGCTTGTTTTAACCTTGCTGCTGTAAGTAGATTTTAAATAAATCCTCTTTTATTTTACTTGGTGTTGTGCTTCTTTTCTCATTGTTGTTTGGAATAATCTGCTCTTAGTCAATCCTGGATGGGCCTGTGAGGTTCTTCCCAGCATTACTATCTTAAAGGACTATTGGAGAAGGGAGAGCTAGCCCAAACCTAATGTGAGAGGGGAAGCTCACTAAGACGGTTAATGACCTTGATAGGTCTGAGACTATGTGTGTTTAAACTGGAAGGGGAGCACTGGGTGTTAATTCACTAAAGTTGGACTAAGAGCCACCTGGCACTGTTTGGATCACTACCTAATGGACTTTTTTGGACTCAATTTTTATGTGAATAACTTTTTCTTATCCTGTGCACTATATTCTTGCATTCGCACTGCACGATTATATTTGCTTTGTGGCGTTTGAATTAATGTTATAATTATTGGTCTATACAACATTTATACTCGTTTGAGTTGTGTATTATACACATATGGCAGCACAACACTGTTAAATTTCTATTTGCTATTATTGGTGTGTACAATATTGTGAGTGCAGCTGCTTCACCTCACTAATTATCAATCGTTATTTATAATAAGAGCATTTACTTTCATTTTTCAATTGTGTCTATGGGAATGTTTGACCATTCTTCCAGAAGCACATTTGTGAGGTCAGGAACTGATGTTGGATGAGAAAGCCTGACTCACAGTCTCTGCTCTAATTCATCCTGAAGCTGTTCTATCGGGTTGAGGTCAGGACTCTGTGCAGGCCAGTCAAGTTCCTCCACCCCAAACTCGCTCATCCATGTCTTTATGGACCTTGTTTGTACACTAATGCGCAGTCATGTTGGAACAGGTACACGCCAACCCCAAACTGTTCCCACAAAGGTGGGAGCATGAAATTGTCCAAAATGTCTTGGTATTCTGACTCCTTAATAGTTCCCTTCACTGGAACTAAGGGGCCAAACCCAAACCCTGAAAAACAAAATCACACCATAACCCCCTCCTCCATCCCAAAATGATTTCAGTTCACAAAGCAAGATCCATAAAGTGATGGATGAGAAAGTTTGAGGTGGAGGAACTGGACTGGACCTGCACAGAGTCCTTACCTCACCCAATAGAATACATTTGGAATGAATTAGAGTAGAGACTGCAAGCCAGGCCTTTTCATCCAATATCAGTACCTAACCTCACAAATGCACTTCTGGAAGGATGGTCAAATATCCCCATAGACACACTCCTAAACCTTGTGAACCATCTTCCCAGAAGAGCTGAAGCTGTTATAGCTGCAAAGGGTGGGCCAACTCAATATTGAACCCTACGGGCTAAGACTGGGATGCCATTAAAGTTCATGTGCGTGTAAAGGCAGGCATGCCAATACTTTGGTTAATATAGTATATATATATATATATATATATACACACTGTACTGTGCAACGTTTTAGGCAGATATTAAGAAATGGTGTAAGAATGCTTTCAAAAGTATATATTGTAATTCTTTATTTTTATCAATTTACAAAATGCAAAGGAAGAGAGCATAAGAAAAATCTAAAGCAAATCAATATTTGGTGTGACTACCCTCTGGCTTTAAACCAGCATCAGTTCTTCTAGGTACACTTGCACACAGTTTTTGAAGGAACTCGGGAGGTAAGTTGTTCCAAACATCTTGGAGAACTAACCATAGATAGGTGGCTATCTTTTGTTGTTTTTCCTTAACCACAGATCTTCTGTGGATGTAGGCTGCCACAAATCCTGGTGAGTTGAGCTGGGAATTTCCTGTCTTTCATGCGTTTGCCCTTCCATGTGTTCCTTGCTGTGAAGGCCAGTTATAGGTGGGGGCAGGGGCCATCTTTTTGTTACTGGTGTAAACTTGGTCAGGGGACACACTGGACACATTTGCTACCATTGTGCTATGTGCTGGGTGTCCAATGTGCCCCTGTGCCTTTAAGGAGGGCTGGGCTACCTCCAGGGTCACCTGCCCTTTATCTATCCATTAGAATGCATGTGCTTCCACTGTGGAGACACTCATAAATTCAGTAGTGTTAGGACTGCAAGGGTGCACAGGGTGCCGTGAAGAGGCCTATAGTCTATAAAAAGATCCACAAGGCGCTGAGACTGAGCTGCAGCATGATGGCCAAGAAAATACAACGGTTTAAAAGGACAGGTTCCACTCAGAACAGGCCTCATCATGGTCGACCAAAGAAGTTGAATGCACATGCTCAGGTCATATTCAGAGGTTGTCTTTGGGAAATAGACGTATGAGTGCAGCCAGGATTGCTGCAGAGGTCGAGGGGGTGGGGGGTCAGCCTGGTGAACCCCATGCCAAGAGAGTTAAGGCAGTGCTGGAAAATAATGGTGGCCACACACAATATTGACACTTTGGGTCCAATTTGGACATTTTCACTTAGAGATGCACTCACTTTGTTGCCAGCGGTTTAGACATGAATTGCTGTGTTGAGTTATTTTGAGTTTTGAGTGCTGAGTTATTTTGAGGGGACAGCAAATTTACACTGTTATACAAGCTGTACACTCACTACTTTACATAGTGTAGCAAAGTGTCATTTCTTCAGTGTTGTCACATGAAAAGATATATAAAATAAATAAAATGCTTTTTTTGAGATACATGAGGGTTAGAGTACATATATATATAAACACATTTGGATCTGAGGGAGATTTGTTTGATGTAAGCACAATATAAACACATGGTATTTATTGATGGTATCAGACATACTACACCATATATAGTATTTTTTCTATCAATATTTCTTACAGACGGGAGGGAAACATCACAAAAAAACTTCATCGGAGGGGAAATCACTGGAGTTGTTTGAACCATTTTGGGCTTGGGAATGTTATAAATCTTTTGGAAGGACACTTTTTGGACTGGGACTACTGTCATGAACCTGCAATAACATTTCATGTCCTGTCTGTTTGCTTACCTTTCTGCATGTGTCCAGTTAGAGGCCGTGCCTCCCTCACCTGTGTGCTTTTGTAAGCCTTTCTCAGCTGGGCTCTACCCCAGGCCCTAAGTAGGAACATTATTTAACACCTGGCAGTGCAAGCCTGCAATGTCAATCAATATTGTGTGTTTGGCTTGGTGGGTGTGCTTCTGCCGTGTGCTCTTCGTTTGTTCCCGTGTACCGATCTTGGCTTTCTTGACCTTCCTTGTCTGCTAGTTACCCCGATCTCGGCCTGTTCCTTACCTGCCCTGTCCTGCCTGTGACTCTGACCCTTGGCTTTCCCACTGACCTTTTCTTGCTATCCTGCACCGCTGCTTTCTCTCCATTCACCTGTAGCCAGCCGTGGGTGTGAGCTGGGGGATCCGGGGGTGCGACCTGGATCCAGTTGCAGCCAAGTCCATCCTCACCACTTAGGCTCTGGTGAACACCTGCTGGCTCTTAGACTCTGCTCCCTGGGGAAACCTATGCTCTAGCTAAGTGTGCAATCTGTATCAGAATTCCCACTTCCTTGCAGCATCCTGAGCTCTAGTCGCAGCAGTCAGCTAACGGTTCACAACCTTAGCGGTGTGCCCCAAACCCAGCGGTGCGCACCTGTCACCTGCTGTCAGGTTACCTGACAAGTACATTCTGTTTATTTTTAGTGAGCGCTGTTTTTACTTATATGTTGGTTCCCCATTGAGATTGTGGAGTTTTCTCAGCTGCCACTACAGCCTTGAGGAAAATAATACAAAAACCCCTGGTGCACTGATTTTTTATCTATCAGATAATCAGTTTAGTTGTCCCTAAGAAAGGAGACCATTTTTTTGTAGTCAATGTCCTATAAGTAACCCAAGAAGAAGTAATGAAAGCGTAGGGAGTATTTTGGCCAGACTTCATGGGTGGCAGAAAAGGCCTACAGGTGTGGCATTGGGATTATCTTTACATATGGCAAAGTTTAAACTACTACCCTTGCCTGCATAGGCCAGTTATGTAAAAGGTGAACTTAGCCTTTCAGCTTGTCATATGTTTCAAATGTGGCTGATTTCTGTGGGAAACTCCACACATATACAGTACATATACATCCTTTATAAATTAGGTAATTAATATGTTGCTTAAACCCCATCTATAGGCATACACAATCTTGCCTCCCAACCTTCTCTTTCAACCATCACCCATCTACTGTATATACAGTATATACAGTTTTATGTTCTTTAGCAGATTTTTATTAATCCAAGCGACCCGAGGAACAAGGACCAGCGATCCAGCGCTGCAGTCTGTACAGCAACATGAAGACCTGAAATCGGAGTTCCACCCAAAAGTGGCCATCGACAGTGGAAGGTCTCCTTCCCTCTCTCTCTTTAAGTCTTCTGGGACACAAGACAGGTCCTAGAAGACCTCGGGACCAATCACAAAGCGCAGCACTGCTTGCACATGCGCAGTGCGCGCCTGACCATGAAACCGGGTGCCCACAGTAGCAATACCGGCGCCAAGGACGGGAGGGGGAGAGATCCAAGGCTCCATGTGGCCTCATCGCTGGACCGGGAGACAGGTAAGTGTCTGTTTATTAAAAGTCAGTAGCTACACTTTTTGTAGCTGCTGACTTTTAATAAACATTTGGAAAGGGTGGAACTCCGTTTGAAGAAGGACTTCCTAAAAACAGGTAGAAGACTTAGCACCCAGGACATTTTTTTAAAAGACAACATACAATTAGTTTGGTGGAACAAAAGCTGTATATGTGGTGGGGTCAAAGTTCTTTTTAAATCATTCAGTCTGTTATTTTGAATGAATTAGGAATTAATTATTCACCAAATATAGGTTTTTGTCAAAATGACAGCCCCAATAATGGTTGTTTCTTGTCCTATCTCATTGTTACCCATCTAAAAATGTCTGCATGTGTACACATGTATATTGTTCACATTCAAAGTTGAAATGTAATCTATAAGACAAAATACAAGAGTGACAATGACAAAATGACAATGGGCAGTGTAGTACAGCGGAATAATCTGCCTGTGTGTTTATTCGTAATGAAGTGGTATTGATAATAAATTAAATTATGCCTTGAAGCACAAACTGATGTGACATCGAAGGTCGAATGGGAAAGTAGTTTGCCATCGATGATAATGAGATGAGGAAGCTTGCGCTGCTTGATAAGCAGAATGATAGTAACCTGAAGATTTATCTCTCTTCTCTATTGTTTACTTAACCACTGTCAGCACTATTCATTTAAACGAAGCAAATACTTTGCACCCATAGGCAGAAATGTTACTGCCTCCATAAGGCCTGCAAAGTCACATGAATGTGTTTCAGTCACAAAGCTTCAGATAGATTAAAGTCTTGGAGGTCATGTCCCATAGAGTTGATCTGCAATGGAGAGGAAATCCAAGTAGAACTCCAAAAGCTATTCCAAATTTTCATGTAGACATGAGATACTCATAGTCCAATATCTGCATTTCCAGCAGCTTTAGATGACAATTGGACTTTGTGTAGTATATTAAAGCGTATCCAAAACCAAGAAAAAATATTTAACATATTGCAGTTTAGTGGTCCTTAGATGTGATGGCTGCATTCATTTTCTTTTTTCAAGATTTTATTTTTCATTTCACTTAATCTTTGTTCTCAGCTGTATAAGGGACTTAGATAAGTGGGGGTGGTTAAATAGCAGTACGTTGATCTTTCAACTGAATGGCTGTGCAAGGGAGGTGGGGGGGGGGCCATGTGGGGGAGCAGGGGGGGGGGCTGCTCCCTGTACTGCCAGTAAATTGACCACGCTGAGATGGATGTGCTGTTATCCCCAGCATGGTAAATCGGATATAGGAAAGCAGGTGGGCTGGCAGGAACACCAGGGATTTCACACAAAGGAAGCAATACAAACAGAACAGGACACTTTTTAATACAAGTACATGGTACAGCAGGCACATATCAGAAATATGAAGTGTTGGGGTAACATATTCTTGAGCAAGTCTTCCAAGGCACCCAAAAGTGAGTAGCAATTGAAGTCATCATCTGCTTGAAATGCAAAATAATATGGGATGGGGGGTAGATTGGTCCCCAACCGCTCACCCCCAGGGGCAAGGATTAGTTTGGGCTCTCTCTGTCCCAGCTTACACAGTAGTAACACAAGGGTATGTAAAAATAAGTCAAAATTGTATTTATACATGATGTTTAAAAACCAGGCATTCACATAGGGACATGTACAATTCATTAAAAACAATTGTCGCCAACATTAGTAGGGGGCGACATTAAGGTGCAGCGCCACGGATATCAGTTCTCAACATGTTTCGTGGGACTATTGCTGCTTCTTCAGGAGAATATCTGTGGTGAAGTATCCTTTATTGAGTCTACCCATTTATACATTAATCGATGCATTAATATATATGCTTGAAATGCAAGTATGAGTCATTTTCTTTTGCAGTGTAGTTCTGTTTGAGTTTCAGTTCCCTACTGACAGGGTCACTATAAAAACATTGGTAATTTGTAGTGAATTTTTATCAGGAAGTGGGGTAGGATAAATGATTACACAGAGGAAAGTTTTAGCAAATATTTAAACATGCATGTTCCAATAAGAAACAGTAGATAAAGTGCCATATGAGTAGAGAGTGCAATATGAAACAGCATTCAATAAATTGCAGATATACATCCAAAACTTAACTATGCATAAAAATAACAAAAAATGTGCAAACAAACATGGTGCATATATAAATGTCCTTATGTCATAATATAAACAAAATTGTTAAGTCCATAGACAGAGACCATTAGCATGTGTTCTTCAAACTCAGCTGTATCCATCGCCGGCTAGGAATAATACATAGTCGCTATTTTCACACTGATCCTCCGCCCAGCCAATCAGGAAGTGGGTCATGAGACCCGTCACCTGATTGGCCAAAAGGAGATCCGATTGGCCACCGGGAGAGAGGAGATGCTGGGGGAACCGAGATCCACCCACAGCCCAGAGAGAAGCCACCGCTGCGTGGAGTGCTGCCCATGAGATGGGGTAAGTGTGGGCCCTGACTGGATGACTGACTGACAGGGGTTCCGCCCATGACCCAGCTGGCCGACTGGCCAAACAGGGGGGCTTCAGTGCTCTGGGCTCTGGCTTCTTAGGAAGTTGCATGCTTTTCTGGTCCAACCCAGCTACCTTGACATTGGGATTAACAGTGAGTGAAGGACCCAGCACTAGGTGACAGATCACATGTCCAGCCAATGCTGTCTCTCTCTTATCTCTCTGAATATCTAAAAATGGGACAGAGAGCAGCTTATAACCCCTCCTACCCCCCTGGGGCATGTCTGGGAATCAAAGGGCTGGTGGGAAACCAAGGGTCGTGGGAAAGGAGTTAAAGGGACCTGCACCTGTATCTGAGCATGGTAAGGGAAGAGGCTCTCCATTACAGTTATGTTTCCCACACATTGTTCAGAGTCTGTACAGTGCAAGGATGACTTGGGTACATGCCGGATCTACTTTCTTTAACAACCTTTACAACTCTGTGTAAAAAAGAAGTTAAAATACAGTTATTTGACAATGCATTACAAAGTAATTGTATGTTATGTTACATGAAAATTGTGCCAAGTGCTTCTCTCAGCTGATGTTAATTTACCAGTTCAAAAAACCTAATTTAACATGCAGTAATCTTGTATGATGAAAATGAAGGGCTTGGCAGCACGGCAGGAGAGAAAATGATAATGAGCACCGCAAATGACCTTACTGTTTCCTATCACAAAAATATTTCTTTTTTGCTTCATCAGCTGTGTAGAAAAAAGATGTATACATTTATAGATAAATAGAGATAGATAGATAGATAGATAGATAGATAGATAGATAGATAGATAGATAGATAGATAGATAGATAGATAGATTTCTTTGGGCTGGCTTATTCCAGGTACTATATAGTGAAAGGGGAATTGGAGTAAATTTTTTGGAACAATTGAAAACAATGGCAATTTCTATATTCTATCATTTATTATAACAATACAATTAAAATTAAAGTGTTACTGAACCCACAACAGTAAAATCAGTCTGTATATGCAGTAAAGCATGCTTGTGGGCTTATTATATTCACTGTGGAACCTAAGGGGTTAATCCTTTGCATTGTGTATAAAGGCTGTTGGACCCTGTCTCTTTGATCCTCCTCTTCTTACACTGTCTCCAAAAAATAACCTGATATTTACAGAGCCAGAGAACAGGTGGCACATGCCGAGTTTGGTGTGTATTGCTAGAGATTTTTTTTTTCTTGGGAGGGTGCATGTGATCAGCACAGGGCCAATCAGCACTGTCCAGACTTATCCAGACAGAGGATAAGGGGAGTATGAAAACTCCTCCTACAACCTTTACTTAAAAACTGATAGAAGTCACATGACTGCTATATACTGCTGATGAGAAAAGGTATTTATCAGTTTATATTTACTAAAATAATTGCATTTCCATGTTCCGTGTACTGTGAGAGACCAGATAGTGAATGCAGGTTCTGGATTTAGTAACACTTTAATTAAACTTAAATTAAAGGGAGCAAACGAACACATACAAAGGACCTATTAACACTACTAAACAAATGCTGCTGTTTAAGTCAGAAAGTAGAAAGTTATATTTACCTTAAAGTATTACTAAACCCAAAACAGTAAAATCCTAAGGGGTTAATCGTTTGCATTGTGTAAAAAAAGGCTGTTTGATCCTGTCTTCTATGATCCTCCCTTTCTTCTCACTGTCCCCAATCCATCTCCTGAGAAGGCAGAGCCTTTGGAGTCACTCTGCACATGCTCAGTTTGGTGTGTATTGTTAGAAAGTTTTTTTGTCTTGGGAGGGTGCTTGTGATCTGCACAGGGCCAATCAGCACTGTCTAGACAGAGGGTCAGGGGTCATGCAGCCTCATTGTTCATCATTATTATCATCATCATACAGTCAGAGAAGAAAAGTCCTCCTACAAGCTTTAACCAGACACTGATGTCACAAAACTGCTACAGTATATACTGCTGATGAGAAAAGGTATTTAGCAGTTTACATTTACTAAAATAATTGCAATTCCATGTACTGTGTATTGTGGGAGACCAGATATAGTGAATACAGGGTCCTGGGTTTTGTAACACTTTAATTTGAGTTATTTTTAATTCATCACAGAATAAACACTTACAACTCTGTAATGCATCTGTAAGAAGGAAGGACTATTTTTTATAATTAATGCATTTTTTTTTAGCAAGAAGGGTTACTACAAGCATTACACTTTGAAATTACTTGGTATCATGTGCATATTGATAGATAAAGAAACAATGTACATCATACTTTTCTGAGAGCTACATCTTTTTTTAGCCAGCTTATCCTATACAGATAAAAACAAACCAACAAGGACAGTTGGGTATTAGCTGAGGACAGAGAACAGGATGGGGCAGGGAAGCTGGGAGACACCAGGTTCAAAGATTAATTTATTCAAAGATTGGTGGAGGTCGTTCATTGAAAGGAATAAGGCATTTTTCAGTGTTTATTAAGTAGCGTTCTGTTTATATCTTTTAATGCAATGGGAGGTGAAAATGAAAATGGATAGACAAGGGGTCATCTGGTAGGTAGTCGCTAGTATTATCATCTATAACTTGTCAGGCCCAGTAGGGTATAATTTTAGGACCATCTCCACCGTATGTGGAGGAACATGCTACATTGGGCACATCCCCTCCAGCAGATCCCAGGGATGGAAAAAGAAATTAAGTCTAGTTTGTTTGAGACCTCATATCATCTATTAAGCAATTTTTACAATTCTTGTTTAAAGGAAGCTAGATAAGAGTTGTGAAAGGCATATAGTTGTTGGTGGCTGTGAGGGTTGTGCCCAGCTCTGGCTCTTATTCCCTGAAAGAGTGGGAACAATTTGTTTACAAGGGACATGAGACCTTTATGAATTGGCTCTCCTATAATGAGGGATTCAAAGAAGCCATTTATGGGTCTGAGATCAAGCATGGTAGATTCAATTTGCATTGAAAGGTGAAGTTTGTGTTATAAAAGTGGATGATTAAACAGAAGGGGTATCTTTTTTTTGCGTCATTCTTCATATTACTTTAGGAACTCTGTCAATGTCACTGTGATTAGTCTGGGCAACCTCCAGATTTTGGTTGAATGTAGCTTGCAGTGTGGTGACGAGAGTATAGGTTACATCATGCTTAGAGTTGAGCGAACCCGAACTGTAAAGTTCGGGTTCATACCGAACTTTCGGGTGTCCGTGTCCCGAATCCGAACCCGAACGTTTGAGAAAAACATTCGGGTTCAGGTTCTGGGTTCTGGTATTTTATCACGCATGTTGAATAGCTGCAGGGCAGCCAATCAACAAGTGTTTCACTGGTTTTCCCTAGAAGTCATCACAGCCATGCCTACTAATGGCATGGCTGTGATTGGCCAGTGCATCATGTGACCCAGCCTCTATAAGAGGCTGGAGTCACATTGCTGCATGTCACATGCTTTCAGGTTAGTGTAGGGAGAGGATGCTGCCGGCGCTGTGAGGGACAGATTGTGAGGGACAGATTGCAGTGATAATAACTAGGTAGAGATTACTGCGACTGCTTTGAGGGACAGATTGCAGATCTAATAACATCTCATCCTGCATTGCATAAAGATCTGATTACAGAAGGATCTCTCATCCTGCATTACAGAACGATCTGATTACAGAACGATCTGATACTGGACTAGGTAGAGATTACTACTGCTTTCAGGGACAGATTGCAGATCTAATAACATCTCCCATTTTTCTTCCTTTTGCAGCCCTCTAGCACTTTCCAGGACTTTTTTTACAGTCATTTTTGTGCCGAAAAGTTTGGGTCCCCATTGACTTCAATGGGGTTCGGGGTCCGGGGTAAAGTTCGGATAACGTTCGGTACCGAACCCGAACGTTTCCGGAAAGTTTGGCCGAACCCGAACGTCCAGGTGTTTGCTCAACTCTAATCATGATATCATTTTGTAGGGATCTACTGACCTCCACTGTTAGCTGCTAATATCACACTTTTATGTATAATTATGTACATCATTTTTGCCCTTGGTGGCTGGGTTATGAAACCCTGAAAGAGGAAGTGGAGAGAGACAGAAAAGGTCTAAGCCATGTCCTGTCCATGCTCCTAAACCCCAGTTGCTGAGTGTATATCTGAATCCTTGTGACAGAGAGAGTATTTCTGTTCTATTGTGTTATTATTCCATATGCACATTGCCATATAGTTGTGTGTAGATATATATTCTGTGACTGAGTTGTGCAGTGTCTTGTTTAGGAAAATATTTTTTTTTCTCAAATGATGATGCCATATGTTTAAAATACTATTCCAAGTCACATTTGGTGGCAAGGGCTTTAATGTGGGCCCTAATGTCCCAGTCAGGTTTAGGCTCCCTGCTTTATATATCTGAGGTATTGGTAAACGTAGGGATCATTAAGTGGCTTGTGTGTCCCCTCCCTGAACTCCAGAGGGTTTGCTACAGTGTCTGGGCTATGGGGCTATGCAGGCTCTAAAAAAGTACTGAGGTGTGTGCTGGCCATGGCTGCCATCTTGAGTGCTGAATTTGTGCTGTACCTCCTCTCAGGGAAGTAACTCTCCAATGTGCTTCAGGGGATCTGTGACTGAAAGTGGCATATGGCAGAGTTCCATCTCTTCCCTGGAATCACTCCTGTACCTCCATATGTAAGGTAAACCCCCATGACAGTGCTGGTTTGGGAGCTCCAATAATCTGTGGGTTCATCTGTGCTTGGCAAGGACATGCCCCCAGGAGTAAATCTTCTTAAGCCTGTGCTTTACAAATCACACAAGTCCTTCAATGCAGGTTCAGTGTGGTTGGTGGCTATGAGAAGCTTCTCCTACTGCCTTTTTTTTTTTTTGTAACAGACTTTTTGCATGTGAGAGGAGGCAGGAAGGGAGTTCCAACATTAACATCAAATGATTTCCAGGATCAGCAGATTACCGCCAAAGTGGATGAACTGGTGCAGTTTAGCAATGCATAGATGAAAAGCTAACTAATTCATAGGTAGGTTACTCTTCCTATATATATTTCTAGATTTAATGGTCAACCATGACTGGAGTGTAGTGTACATTTAAAAAGAATTTAGCTTTTCTTGATAAACCCACCCTCTGACACTTACCTTACCTTTGCTTCCCCACCATCATGTTCACCTGTTAGATTCCTGGATCTAATCCCTGTGTAAGAGTGTGGTGGTCTGTGCTGGACCTTGCACAAATTTAATAGCCTTAATAACCCTTTCCCCTCCCCTCTCCTCCCCTCCCCTTCCTTTCGCTTTATGACAGTATTTGGGCCTGGCCACTCAGACACTGAACACTGCATCCTGGGAGAAAGATGAGAAGGTCTTATGCTCCTTTATATACAGAAGTACTAGACACCTACGGGGACTCAAACAAATAAAGGAAGCAGCGAGAAAGCATGGTGAGTGGTGGTGGTAGTGGTGGTGGTGGTAGTAGAGGTGGTGGTGGTGGTAGTGGTGGTGGTGGTGATGGGGGTGGTAGTGGTGGTGGTGATGGTGGTGGTGGTGGTAGTGGTGGTGGTGATGGTGGTGGTGGTAGTGGTGGTGGTGGGGGGTTATTAAGAGAACCTGAAACCTTTGTCCTTCCTTTTACCATAGGTGACCAAAATGGGATTAGGATGTAGCTCTTTAAACATCATTATTACAACTAAACCGTCATCTGCCTGTATTGAGCCTTTTTTAGAAAAAAAAATGCAAACATGTTATGTTAATATTTCTGATTCTTTTGTGGAATAGCGATTTGTATTATACAGCTCTGAAATCCCACTGATTGCATTATTTAAAGCCAAATGTCAAATTATACCATTCACAGCCCATAAATAGTTGTTGATACACTTTGGAAACTGCTTCTTTCCCCCCAGAAAACACACTGATAAGTGTATAAAACCCATTTAAAATAAATAAATAAAAATCACTCCAACTAGAACAACATTCATATCCCACATGGCGAATGCAATCATTTTGTACAGAACGTAGCATGGCATTTTGAAATTAAAAGGAATAAATTATGTCAACAATGAACAAAGTGAAAACATCAAAAAAGGGATTATTGGCTTAATCAAATAATAAAGGCTCTATTAACACAATAAAGTTTTCCAGTAGCAATTACATCTATCCATTTCAAATTGCTATTATTTACAACCATCTGACGGGTTTGTCACTATTTTCTCCATTAGCATATTTTCCATAGGCATATCGCAAACCTAAATTTATGGCGTTCCCATTTGCATGAGATCATTTTCTTAATTGATTGTAAATGGTAATCTTCTCACACTATTTGCTGCAGACTATTATCTCAAAGTGGTATTCCTGAAAGACTAAAATACTGTACAAATGCGAAAAAAAAAAAATGAATTCAATAAAAAAATGTAAAATAATAATAAATAAATATACTGTATATACAATACCCCCCACAGCTCATTTTCATCACAGGCTCTCAGGTGAGATAGTGAATTATCTTTTCCTTTACAGGTTATTAATTAAGCTGTCCCCCTACTTTTTGGTAGGGAATACCTATGCCTCGTACACACGTTCAGATTATTGTACGACTTATCGTTCGCATTTAGTTGTATAATACTTACTGGATATACTCGAGTATAAGCCGACCCGAATATAAGCCGAGACACCTAATTTTACCACAAATAAATGGGGAAAAAAAAGCCTAGGGTGGGTAGTTATGCACGGGGGAGGGATACAGGGGTAGTTATGCACAGAGGGAGGGATACAGGGGTAATTATGCATGGGGGGTAGTTATGCACAGGGG
>BLSH010409258.1:177989-188657 GCA_018402905.1 Glandirana rugosa | reverse complement strand
AGAGCTCCAGCAGATAAAACCTTTCCCGTCGTAGATTAACTAGAACATCCCAAACCTATGTGAAACACAAGACCAACCGTGCCCGATAGCACAACAGGTGTCGGACAAGCTACAACAGGTAAGCACGGGGATCTGAGACATCCAGGCGGAACTATCTCCTCCAATAGACACGACGACAAACACGATCTGGACTTCGATTGTAAAGCCTTTTAAATTCCTCCTCATTTAAATCGAGACCCCCTGGAACTAGTCGACGTCCCCATTGAACTCCACCTTATCTACCTTCTCCAGCCCCCTCTGAGTCTCTCTTGGGAGGAACCATGGAGGAAATGCTAAACTCCCCCCTGCCAAACTCTCCTCCAGGGAGCCTCACACCACTCTGCTCTCCAAATGGTCCCCCTATTCCACCTCAAGTTACCCCTGCAGCTGATCAAGGTCCCCCAGAGCTAAATTTACTCCTCCTTAAATTTTCCGAAATGTTAGCTTCAGGTCTAGCACAAACAGCAGCACAGATAACCTCCTCTATCAAGGCGGACCTACAGAGTCTAGGGGCACGAATGGACAACATCGAACAGGCTGTGGACAACACGATAGCCCGTGCCAACCAGAACACAAAGTGTATCCAAACCCTACAAGATCAATTAGATGCTGCCCTTTCCAAAATAGACGACCTCGAGAACAGGAGCCGGAGGGTGAACTTTCGCATCCGAGGGCTCCCAGAATCGATCACGGATGTACATGAGGCAGTTACCACCCTCATTAAGAACCTCATTCCAGACATTCCTACACAACAGCTTGAACTCGATAGAGCTCACAGAGCCCTGCAACTACCCCGTCAAGATGGTCTACCAAGGGACATCATCGTTAAAACGCACCACTACGGGGTGAAGGAAGAGATTATGAGAAGATCACGTAAAGCTGACGCCATTGATATCAAAGGCCATCCAGTCCAGATATTCGCGGACATATCACCAACCACAATCCAGAGAAGAAGAGGGCTCAAACCGCTTCTGACAGCCCTTACCCAAAAGAACATAAAATACTGGTGGGGCTTCCCATTCCGCCTTTCCTTCCAATATAAAAATAAAACCTTCCACTTTTCCAACCTGACGGAGGGCGAGAAACTCTTGCTCCAATTGGGTCTAATCTCCCAGGACCTTCCATCTCACACTTCGGATCAACGACACAGCTCCTCCAAACGACCTCCTCCAGGGAGCCCCTTGATCCCCATATGGCAAAAACAAAAACCTAAAAGGATCCTACGCAAAGGATCTCCACAGCATCATTTCTATCTACTCACCCCAGATAAACTTACCTGAACCACTGGATCTCTATTTGTTAATTCAACCCCCCCAAGTTTGAGGTAGCCAATCACCCTTGGGGCTCGTACAGCCCCCTCTGGGCTCAGGAACTCTTGAACCCCCTTTAGAGGACAATCTACACCCCTAATGATGGCCTCAATCTTCACAAGTTATTGGTTCGAAGATCTCACAGACTATGGCCCACTATACTCCTTCCTGCCCTCTTTAGAACACTCATCGGGGGCCTTGGATCTTTCTGCTACTCATAGAAAACGAGGGAACAAAACTACCCTTTGGCCACATTGCCCCTGGGACAGGTCCTGTTCTGACACCCACAGGACACAGACTCTATACTCTAACAGTTGCATACATTTTATAGTGTAAAATGAAATTTAGAAGAGGTTGTTACGACATTGGATAAGAGATCTGTCATCACTACCACTTACCTCGACCAGAGGATCCACTTCACCATTATATTTTGGTTGTGGGGTATCCCCTGGCCAAGGGGAGACACCATGGCACTCCTACTGTAGGATCTAGGAGCAACTATTGAACCTGGATGCTCAGTACAGGCCCTCATTCATGAGTCGCCTTCTGTTTGGACTCTAACCAGATTGGAGTCCCGGGCACTGGCGGGAATGCTCCTGCCCTCCCACAGGGGTCCTCGGGTCCTTTCCGACCCGACGCACCCCCTCTCTTTCCTATATGGTGTTCTCTTACCCCTCCCTCCCTCTCCTGTTCTAACTATTTTCCTATTTGTTTCTCTTGTACAGGTGCCGCTCTGGATCAAAATCTCGGAACATCCCATTCCATCACTCCCCTCAAACATCTCGATAGTCGCCCGGATCTCTCTCCCCACCACAGGGGTAAGTTACACAAATACAGAAGCAGATTGTACACTCTATCCTCATGGCTGATGATATCCACCACAAAACAACATATAATATCATTTCACACAATGTTCAAGGGCTAAATTCCCCAAGCAAAAGACATAAAGCCTTAGATTTCTACAACCGTAAAGGTTTTCCAAAAAGATCACACTCACCCATAATTTGACGATTAAGGATGGGGAAGGTAGATATATCCTCGTAAAAGGACTCATTAACGGAGCAACACACACATTCGTCTCCTACTATGCACCCAACCATAGTCAAGCATCCTTCTTTGAAGCCATGCTGAACCACTTAGGCCCTCACCTAGAAGGGAGAATTATAATGGGAGGTGACTCCAACATAGCGTTCGAGCACATTAAAGACAAATCCACCAAGGGCCTTCCCCGGTTACGGAAACCCTCAAAACAAAGCCTGCGTATCGCGAGGCTACTGTATTCCCTGGGTTTTATTGACGCTTGGCGAGAACTAAACCCGTACGGAAAAGACTATACCCATTTTTCCGCACCACACGGGACGCATGCCAGAATAGACCACCTATTCGTCCCCTCTTCTTTCATTCACCAAGTAAAAAAGGCAACTATCTGTGAGGTTCCTTGGTCTGATAACTCCTTAGTCTTAATGCTACTTGAGGGTTCCACCTCCATTCACGGCCCCCAGCCCTGGAGGCTAAACGATTCTATTCTCTCCAACTCCGTCCACTGTGCACTGCTAGAAAAAGAAATTCTTGAATATTTTACCTTAAACGATAGAGAGGGGATTGCCCCTGATACTTTATGGGGAGCCCACAAAGCTGTCTTGAGGGGGAAGATAATCCAATTGTCTTCCTGCTTGAGACGGGAACGCCAAGTTAATATCACAAACCTAGAAAAGGAATTCCACCTAGCCTGCAAACAACATAAAAGAAACCCCTCCGCAACATCCTTAACTAAACTAGAGTCAGCAAGACTAGCTCTAAATTTAGCCCTCACCTCACACTCGGAGAAAAAGATAGCCTGGGCTCTAGGGCGTAGTTATTTATACCATAACCAAATTGGGTCCTCCCTTGCCCATAAATTGACCACTAAGAACCGCTCCTTTGCTATGCCCAAAATTAGAACACTCTCAGGAGATTTATCTCAAAACCCTCAAAAAATCATGGAAACATTTAATGAATTCTATAAGCGACTCTATTCCCCAAAAGACATTCCCACGGCCAACATTATAGAAGAGTTCCTCCACAAGTTCCCACTCCCTACCCTATCGGATGCACACCGCGAGGCACTAGAATCCCCGTTCACAGAACTCGAGATCAAAGATGTAATCAAAAATTTGAGAACTGGTTCGGCCCCGGGGCCGGATGGATTCTCCCCCCAGTACTTTAAAACCTTCCAGGACACCCTCTCTCCTTACATGGCCTGGCTTTACAACTCTCTACAAACTGGGAAACCCATAGAAGCGAACGCAAACCTAGCCTTCATCTCGGTCATTCCAAAACCCGAGAAAGACCCAAGCGAGATCAGCAACTACAGACCTATCTCCCTGATTAACATAGACCTAAAGATTATGACCAAAGTAATGGCGAACAGAATGACCAAATTCATAGGGTCCTATATACATAAAGACCAAGTGGGTTTCATCCCGGGGAGACAAGGCCCGGACCAGGTCAGGAGAGCGAGTGAGGTAATCTCCCTCATGAAATCGGGCTGGGACGGCGGAGGCCCCCAAGAAGGTTTTCTACTCGCCTTAGATTTACAAAAGGCCTTCGATACAGTCTCCTGGCCTTTCCTCTTTGCCGTTCTCACGAACTGGGGAGTGGGCGACAAATTCTTAAACACTATAAAATCACTATACTCCTCCCCGACGGCCAAGATCAAGTTATGTGGACACTACTCAGACTCCTTTTCAATATCAAGAGGGACCAGACAGGGGTGTCCACTCTCCCCTCTATTATTCGCCCTGGTTATTGAAACCCTCGCTATCGGTATTCGATCCAACCCGAATATAGGAGGTGTAAGCTGCGGCTCACTGATTCACAAATGCGCGTCCTCCTATTTGTAACTTCTCCCCTAGAATCCACCCCCAACAGTCTACTCACCGATTTCGGAAGGGTCTTCGGCCTGCAGGTTAACATTTCCAAAACAATGGCTCTAAACGTCTCCACTACTCTGAAGGTCGTCGAACATTTAAAGGAATTATACCCTTTCACCTGGAAAGTCAGCTCCATCCCCTATTTAGGCATTCAACTGTCTTCCTCGTACAACTTGTTATACAAACATAACTACCCCCGTTTATTTGAGAAACTTAAGTCGGATCTTTCCCAATGGGCCCATCACAGGATGTCTTGGACGGGTCGAATCAATGCTATCAAGATGACGCTCCTACCATGAATTTTATATCTGTTTCGTTCCTTGCCCATCCCCATCCTCAAAAACCACCTGACCAATTTACAAAATGAAATCATCCTTTTATATGGGGAAAATCCGGCCGCCGACTTTCCAAAAGTGTCCTCTTTAGGCCTAAACCCAAAGGAGGATTGGGGCTCCCCAATCTCTGGCACTACTACCAAGCAGCCCAACTCGCACAAATCTCCACAGTCTACATGCCTGGGCCGAAACCGGACTGGATAAATATTGAAAGACAATCCATCCCCAAATACACCATAGATTTCCTGCTATGGAAACCCTCCAAAGCCAGACCACCAGTCTTATCGTCTACACTTTCCCACTCATTCTCCCTGTGTGATTCAATACGCAAATCCAATAAATTAATATCTTCCTGGCTCCCCTTAGCACACCTCTTTCACAACCCACAATTCCCCCCTGGCCTGAATATAGCCGCCTTCAAATGGTGGACCCAAAAGGGGCTATACCGTATTGGGCACTTCTTTACTCCGAACGGCCCAATTACTCTTCAACATTGCTTGAAGTAGCTCGAGATGCCCCAGACAGAACGATTTTGCTTCCACCAGATTTCTCATTTCCTAAACTCTTACAAGGTAGGACCACCAAACCTCTTTACAGTCACGCCCTATGAACAGTGGTGCTCATCAGCCAAGGATATGAGATCCGTAATCTCGCTTATATACGACTCACTCTCAGGCCCACAGAGAAAGCCTCCTATATGCTGAGTTGGGAGAGAGATCTGGGCATAGAATGGGACATGGAGACCTGGCACTCAAACCTAGAAAGATCCAGCAAAGGGGTCCACAATACAATACTAAGAGAAGCAAACATTAAAATTATGACCAGATGGTACCTGGTCCCTATGCGCTTAGCCAAATTTTACCCTCTAACATCCCCTCTTTGTTTCAGAGGATGTGAAATAATGGGGACCATATGTCATATCTTCTGGGACTGCCCTAGGATCCGATCATACTGGAACAAAATCTTCCACATGATCCGCAAGGTTACGGGTATCGCGATTGCACAGGACCCAACAGTTGCCCTGTTAAACCGTCCGGTCCCCAACTGCACTAAATCCATTCAACTCCTCATACTTTTATCCTCACAGGGGCTAAAATAACTATTGCACGGGCTTGGAAAACCCCGACGGTCTCACTTATCCAAACCAAACGGAAAATCTCTTGGATAATGAAACAAGAAAAGATTTCCCACAAAATATTAAACACCCCCGATAAATTCGAGAAAATCTGGGATCACTGGGCAAGGTACACCGGGGTTCATCTGCCCGCTACATCTTAACGCGGCACTACTGCAGGAACGCGTAAGTTAGATCAGATTCCCAGACCCCCGGGCCCACCGGAAGTCGCTCGGGACAACCCGGTCGGCTCCGAGACATCACCTGCACAACTTTCCTATTTCCTTCCCTCTACCCTCTTCCTCCCTCACCCCTACCCTCCTCTATTTACTCCTCTTCTTTATTCTGATACCCCAATTGTTTGTTGATAAGTTTTATATAAATCTTTGAGGTCGGCGCATGCCACACGCTAGAAGAACAACTTATGGTTGGGTAGGTCCCAGTTTATCTAATATCGCGGGGGAAACTCCGGGATTCGGAGACTGTCCGGAGTGTCGGACCGAGGCCACAGCTTGTTCCCGCCTGGGGTGGCCGTAAGTCTGGTCCACTCCCTAGGACCTTGTCCCCTGGGATCTCAACTCCCTCCCCGGACTCCCCACCTAAATTGATGAACAAATGGTCTATTGTACAAGTACAACAGGACTGAAATTTACTTGAGGCTGCTAGAAAAGAAAGGGATTCACTACCCAACCGGTATCACCAACTAGCACTTTCGAACTGTCACAATCAAAACTACACATATTCCCCTGAACGATTGTCACAGCTCGAATGTGAATCCTGGTTTTAGATCATGTTTTGTCTGACCTGTCTATTTGTTCCCTGTTGAAAAGGTTCTATGATTATCTTTCTATGTTATACCTGACAGGAATGTTATTGACCCTGTTATCTTTCTGTATCTACCATTTGTCTTGTGAAAACTCAATAAAAAACCATTGAGATAAAAAAAAATATTCACCCCAAATAGTATTTCTACAAGAAACGCACTTCAAAGGCTCCCAAAACCCCCAAACTGACTAACAACTTCTTCACCAAGGAATATCACGCAACTAACCCCTTAGCCAAAACAAAAGGAGTCTCAATCTTACTGAGCAAAAACTCCACATTCCAAGCAGACTCCATCCTCTCAGACCCGGATGGAAGATATATCTTCTTAAAGGGCCAAATGGCAGGCATTCCCACTACATTAGCAAATATCTATTTTCCGAATAAAGCTCATATTACATTCTGCCAACTAATAATCGACAAACTGAAAACCTTTGCAGAAGGCCGAATAATTCTAGGAGGGGACTTCAATATCCCACTGAACCCTCAATCCGACACATCGACAGGAAAAACAAGTATAACATACCGTATTTTGAAAAAAATTAAATCCCTACTCCATTCACTGGCCTTAGTTGATACATGGAGACTGCTGAACCTAACTGGAAGAGACTTCACTTTCTATTCAAACCCACACAAAAGATATACAAGGATAGATTACTTATTCATCTCACAAAGGGACATCCCATCACTCCAGAAAGCCAATATCGGCAATATTCTAATCTCAGACCACGCCCCCATCTCAATCCAACTAAACCCAAGAACACAAACTCCAAAAACCTTCAATTGGAGACTTAATCCCTCTTTCTTAACAGACTAAAACATACAAACACACATTACTAGGGCAATAACTGATTATTTTCATACTAATACCACTCAAGATACACCACCCTAAATTATCTGGGAAGCACACAAAAGCGTTATCAGAGGGGAATTTATTAAATGGGGCTCAAGGAAAAAAAAAGACAGAGAGAAACAAATTAACAATCTCCTAAATAAGATTGCCATTCTAGAAAAAGGACACAAACAAACACAGGCCATCAAAGATGAACAAGACCTACTAGACACAAGAAAAGAACTGCAATTCATCCTAGACAAAAAACTAAGAGATCACTTTTCTTTAAGAAAGCCATCTACTATGAATACGGAGATAGGAGCAGTAAATACTTAGCCAGATCCCTGAAAGATGCAAAAATTTCCAACAACATCCTAAGTATACGTGACAAGAAAGGCAAAGAAATTTTTGACACCACAAAAATTGCAAAGATTTTTCAGGAGTATTACTCGGACCTATATAACATCCCAACTCAAAATAAACCACCTAAATTAACAGGCACAAGAGAATCTATTATAAAAGACTTTCTTCACAACAGCAACCTACCCACCCTTCCATACCCTGACATTAAAACGCTTGAAACGAATATATCAACAGAAGAAGTATCTAATGCTATTAAAAATCTCAAACCAGGGAAAAGCCCAGGCCCAGACGGCTTCACCTCCCAATACTATAGAACATTTAAATCATTAGTAACTAAACCATTAACAGAGGCCTTCAATTAAATAACTAAGGCGGCCGACAAACCACCAAGCGAATTTCTTGCAGCACAAAACTCTGTCATCCCAAAACCTGACAAAGACCACAAGAAATGTACCAACTATAGACCAATCTCCCTTTTAAACTTAGACCTTAAACTTTTAGCAGGAATCATGGCAAATAGACTTAGACCCCTACTGCAAAAAATAATTGGCCCAGAACAGGTAGGTTTTATGCCCGGGCGAGAAGCCAAAGATAACATTATCAAATCATTGAATCTGATACACAAAATTAGACTAAACAAAACCGAAGGCCTTCTCCTCTCAACAGATGCGGAGAAGGCCTTCAATAGGGTGGCATGAGACTACATGTTCGCCACATGCACCCATATTGGATTAGGAAACAAAATGATGTCATGGATTAGATCACTATATGAAAAACCAATTGCCAAGATAAAAATTAATAACCACTTATCAGACCCTATACAGATCAAAAACGGTACAAGACAAGGATGTCCACTCTCCCCACTGTTATTCATCTTATCGCTAGAACCACTAATTAGATCAATAATCGCCAACACTAACATAAAAGGCTTCAAAACAGACGACAGAGAATTCAAATTATCAGCTTACGCTGATGATCTACTATTTTTCATCACTAGCCCTCACATTTCTATACCTAATCTAAATGATTCCTTTCAAATTTTTAAATACATCTCCAATTTCAAAATTAACAGCAGCAAATCCGAGGCCCTCAATCTGACTATTCTACCGAGACTCCTCTATTTATTTCACGCTCTACCAATTGACATACCACCAACTTTCTTTAAGAGACTGACCAAAGCTAAAAGGAAATTTATCTGGTCCCACAAAAAACCAAGAGTGAATCTAAAACTTCTGACATATGCCAAAAATAAAGGAGGAATGGGTATTCCCGACTTTCAAAAATATTATTTTGCAACACACATCACCAGATTAATAGACTGGCATTGCAATGCCAAAAACAAAGATTGGGTCAAACTAGAACTAAACCATTCAAACTTTCTCACGCAATTTCTAACATGGTCATCTCCCAAAAATTACCCCAGAGAAATTAAATTCCATCCACTGATAAACACTGCTTTAAAAATCTGCCAGAAAAACGTTAAAATTCATCAGCTTTCCTCCACAACCAGCCCCCTAACAGCAATCGCCGGGAACCCGGATTTTCCCCCCGGATCAGATAATATAAAAACATTACACACAAAAGATGGAAAACCACTACTGGCTTTAAACTGCATCAAAAATAACAGATTAACAACGTACCATGATCTCCAATCTACTATCATAGGAAATAAGCTTAATCTATGGACCTATTTACAGATCCACGACTTCATCCAGAAAAACAAAAATAAAAAAGATCTGACAAGACCACTAACGTATTTGGAAAAAATTTGCTATGATCAAGAACCACTTAAGGGAGCCACATCAATAGCATACAAATGGATATCTCAACCGCCAAATGAATCAATTGATAAGTACAAATCTTTATGGGAACGAGATCTGGGTATTCACATATCAGAATCCCAATGGGAAAAAGCAAGTATATTCACTCACAAATGTTCCCTAAGCACTCGCATGCAAGAGATATCCTACAAAGTATGCACGCAGTGGTATATTACCCCTGCCAATATTAAAAGATGGCAACCTCAAGAGTCAGACAAATGTTGGCGATGCCACAAAGATGTGGGATCTTTTGTCCACATTTGGTGGTCTTGTCACAAAATTCAGAATTTCTGGGTGGAAGTGGTTGATCTAATTAAATCAATCACAGGTACGAAAAACAAATTGGATGCCCCCTCCTGTCTCTTACATATTAACAACATCTCATATAGATCCTACAAACACTCCCTATCTAGACATATGCTCAACGCGGCCAGATCCCTCATCCCCATTAACTGGCAAACAACGAGAACGCCATCCATCATTGATTGGTTTAAAAAAATTAATTAAATAAAAGAGATGAAGAAATAATTGCCATCAAAAAAGAAAACTCCATACAATACCACAAAACTTGGAAACCATGGGACCTTTTCAAACATTCAGACACATATAATACTCTAATGAAGTAACTTAATAAATGTGATATCTTTGAATAACCACAAAGAGGACAATTGAGAAGACTTTAACTACCTACCCAACAAGACCGCTGAACAACCTTAAAAACAACAGTAATACCCCCCTAATATTGGAACCAAAGGATCCCCCCCTTCCCTAAGAAGACGACCCACCTATTATTATTAACAAAACCACCAGGCCAAGTACTAATTTTTGACTATGACTTTAAGTTTCGTTTGAGTGTTCTTTCCTTATAAACAAGCATTATTCTGTACATTAATGTTTTACAGTTTACGCATTGATAAATAACTGTATGAAACACAAAACAATGTTTATACAGCTTGACAATGTTCAATTGTACGATTTATATGCTTTCTTTTATGAATAAACACAAATTGAAACAAAAAAAAAAAAAAAAAGAAACAGCTGCCTTGAATATTTATGTGCTCTCAGTCAATCCCCAGAAGTGGGCTGGTGTTACGTACCTGACGGTGGAGTCTGTCTTGTGG
>BLSH010409258.1:153809-173629 GCA_018402905.1 Glandirana rugosa | reverse complement strand
GACACGACTAGACGAGTGACAGAGACGAACGAGGTAGGGCGACGCATAGACCGTACTCAGGAAGGTGACGGAGGACACGATCCTAGGAAGGTCCGGTTGAAAGGACTCGAGGGTCGGGATCTATTTTGGGGAGGGTCGTCCCCATGGAGTTTCTGGTGGCTGTCGGAGAGGAGTCGTGACGAAGAGATAGAAGGTGGGTTTAGGGGCCGACCGTACCGGGTACAGATAAATACCCAATAAGGTCAAGGGACGGTCGACAATCATTTTTCCTGAACGGTCACAAGGACCGGTAAAGACGCCACCACGCGCGTGGGCACGCGCAAGCGCGCGAGGGGCTGAGGCCCACAGGTCTGGAACGCTGTAGAACAAGCAGCAACTTGGTGCAGGATGTCCAGGGTTTAAATAGGCGCCGTTTGGCGCCGTTTCCGGCGCGTGCGCGCGCACACGCGGGTGCGCACGGGAGCGCGCGAACGCGCACGGGAGCGCGCGACCGCGCACGGGAGCGCGCGAACGCGCACGGGTGCGCGCACCACCGCAGAAATGGCCAGGAACACTGGCAAGTCCTTTTTACTAACAGCTGGCAGGGAACTGGAATAACCCATAAATAGACATGGGCCATGCCAGCCGGGGATTTGGGTGGAAGATAGAGAAGCAGTGCTGAGGAGAGGCTGTCGGTGGTCTTTGAGGTACCCCTGCTGGGAGGGGTTTTATCTAGGGCTGGGAGCTCAGGAAAGTTGGCCTGGAAGGATCCTAGCACAGGAGGCAGTGGAAGGACTCATGCCAGATACGCAGCGGGATGGAGCAAGCAGAGACAGTGAGCAGATCAGCACAGTGCAGGGACAAAACAAGGGGAAAGACTGTCAGCTGTAACAGTGCTTTCTTGAAGACCACGGAGTGCCAAGTCTTCATCTAACCTTGCCCTGGGAGGTCTCCATGTGTATGTCAGTCAGGCAGGACTGGGGCAAAGAGTTAGTCAAGGGACTAAGAGTTCCTGCCTGTAATTGCTTTTGTTGAACTAGCAATATTGTGCTAGTTCCATCAGGAGTGAGCAGCAGGTGCTGTACATAGGAAACCAGGTTTGTGCAGAAGGAAGGAAGAAGACTTTTTGTAAATAGGGAGGAAGTTGTCCCTGGATCAGTGTTTTGGACTTTTTAAAGTTGGGCATCCCACAATTCCCTACCCTATCCAAGTTGTCATCCCCTAATAAAAACAACAAAAACAAGCCAAGTACTGTTTTCTGTGTTGGAATGAATGAAGGCAATGCTATGTCTTTGACTGGCTGTGCAGCAGTGGGGAGACCTAACTTCAGCGACTCATGTATATATACCATATCTCACATAAGTGAATACACCCCTCCCATTTTTGTAAATATTTTATTATATCTTTTCATGTGACAACACTGAAGAAATGACACTTTGCTACAATGTAAAATAGTGAGTGCACAATTTGCATAAGAGTGTAAATTTGCTATCCCCTCAAAATAAATCAACACACAACCATTAACCTTCCTGGCGGTATTCCTGAGTGTGGCTCGGGGTGGAATTTCAGTACCATTAGCAGTAACCCCGAGCCACACTCGGGATTGCATCGCTGGATCCAAGGCATCGTTACTCACCTTGTCCTCGGGATCCAGCGATGTCCTCTGCCATGTTTGCAGGCTTTGTCCTCCGCCCGATGCCTCTGTGTGCCGGACACCCTTCCCTGTGAGCGTCGTGTCGCACGGGGGAGGCAAATTCAAAAAGTGAAACACACACTATACATACAGTACATTGTAATCTGTAAGATTACATTACTGTATAAAATCATTTCACATCCCCTTTGTCCCTAGTGGTGTGCCCTGCATGCACTTTTATATTATATATGTCATTCTTTCTGCCTGGAAACTTGAGAATGTCCATGGAAACCAAAAAGCGTGCCTTTACGTCAAAAGTGTTTTTTGATCAGCTAGAAAACAGCGATAGTAAGTAAGAATCATTTAAGTGATACTGATTTTTGTGGAAATCTATCATCAGACACTGAAAGTGACGACAGCGACAATTCTGCAACTGAGCAAATTTCAGTGTTTTTGGTTTGATTACATTATTGAATACATTTTATTACTATTACATTATTATTTTTGATAATTAATTTTAGTTATTTATTATATTATAATTTATGATTTCATGTTTCAAATTTTATCATACCCGGAATGTCTACTAGGCTCTTGTTTGGACAGATTTAAGTGAGTTATTCCTAAGAATTACAGGTCTACAATATAAAATATATATAAATATATATAAATATTTCCATGCAAAATAATGTACCGCTTTTAGCACCAAAAATATGAAATAATCATACCACCAGGGAGGTTAATGTCTAAACTGCTGGCAACAAAAGTAAGCACACTCCTAAGTGAAAATGTCAAAATTGGGCCAAATTAGCCATTTTCCCTCCCCGGTGTCATGGGACTCGATGTTACAATGTCTTAGGTGTGAAAGGGGAGCTGGTGTGTTAAATTTGTTGTTATCGCTCTCACTCTCTCATACTGGTCACTGGAAGTTCAATATGGCACCTCATGGCAAAGAACTCTCTGAGGATCAGAAAAAAAGAATTGTTGCTCTACATAAAGATGGCCTAGTCTATAAGAAGATTGTCAAGACCCTGAAACTGAGCTGCAGCATGGTGGCCAAGATCAAACAGCAGTTTAATAGAACAGGTTCCACTCAGAACAGGCCTCGCCATGGTAAACCAAAGAGGTTGAGTGAACATGCTCAGCGTTATATCCAGAGTTTGTCTTTGGGAAATAGATGTATGAGTGCTGCCAGCATTACTGCAGAGGTTGAAGGAGTGGGGGGTCAGCCTGTCAGTGCTCAGACCATAAGCCGAACACTGCATCAAATTGGTCTGCGTGGCTGTTGTCCCAGAAGGAAGCCTCTTTTAAAGATGATGCACAAGAAATTCTGCAAACAGTTTCCTGAAGACAAGCAGACTAAGGGCATGGATTACAGGACCCATGTCCTGTGGTCTGATGAGACCAAGATAAACTTATTTGGTTCAGATGGTGTCAAGCGTGTGTGATGGCAACCAGGTGAGGAGTACAAAGACAAGTGTGTCGTGACTATAATCAAGCATGGTGGTGGGAGTGTCATGGTCTAGGGCTGCATGAGTGCTGCTTGAACTGGGGAGCTACAGTTCATTGAGGGAACCATGAATGGCAACATATACTGTGACATACTGAAGCAGAGCATGATCCCCTCCCTTTTGGAGACTGAGCCACAGGGCAGTATTCCAACATGATAACGACCCCAACACAAACTCCAAGATGACCACTGCCTTGCTAAAGAAGCTGGGGGTAAAGGTGATGGACTAGCCAAGCATGTATCCAGACCTAAACCCTATTGAGCATCTGTGGGGCATCCTCAAAAGGAAGGTGGAGGAGCACAAGGTCTCTAACATGCACCAGCTTCATGATGTCATCATGGAGCTGGTGGAAGAGGACTCCAGTGGCAACCTGTGAAGCTCTGGTGAACTCCATGCCCAAGAGGGTTAAGGCAGTGCTGGAAAATAATGGTGGCCACGTAAAGTATTGATACTTTGGGCCCAATTTAGACACTTTCACTTAGAAGTGTACTCACTTTTGTTGCCAGTGGTTTGGATATTAATGGCTGTGTGTTGAGTTAATTTGAAGGGGACAGCAAATTTACATCGTTATACAAGCTGTACACTCATTACTTTACATTGTAGCATAGAGTCATTTCTGCAGTGTTGTCACATGAAAACATATAATAAAATATTTACAAAAATGTGAGGGGTGTACTAACTTTTGAGAGATACTGTGTATATATATATATATATATATATGTTTGTTTTTTCATAATTTTGGATACATAAGGGAAGATTAGAACAGCTGAAATGTGTTGCCATTGGTGTCTAGTTAGGGTGATTTCCTATTCTGTAGACTTAACAGGAAGTTAGAGGATATCATTCTAATGTGAGGGAAATTTCATCTTACACTGTTGGTATGGGAACAAGTGTTCCCACTGAAAGATTTTCCCTCTGTTCCTTTTTGTCGTGGCAACTCATAATTTTAAATTTACTCTCACTTTTATTCCCGGTAACATTGGTGATCAAGACTCTCCCTGACAAGGACATAGGGGTCAGTTTACTAAAGGTTACCGCATGCAATGTGAAGTTCACGTGACTCGTTTTTTTGGAAATATTGCATGAGATAATAAAAGAGTAATTTCATCAAAATAAAATATCGAATGTGAGGTAAATACTGCACATCTATTAAAATAGTGAGGTAAATACTGCTAAAAACATGAAATAAGTCATTAAAGTAACTTTACTAAAAAAACTCACACATTCGTTATTGGTATTTTAGGAAAGTATAAAATAATTATTAAAGGTACTCTGCACTGGCCAGGAAGTTAAAAGTATACAAGGTATCAGTGTGAAAATGTAACACAATTGTCAAATAACGCATGTTTTTTAGTGAATTTACTACTTATGCGATAAATGCTGCATGAGTTATTTTAACACTAAAATTCATGTAGTAATTATCTATTAGTGCACAGTGGTGTAGTGGATAGCACTTTCACCTAGCAACAAAAGGGTCACTGGTTTGAATCCCAACCACGACACTACCTGCCTGGGGTTTGCATGTTCTCCCTGTGCGTGCGTGGGTTTCCTCCAGGTACTCTGGTTTCCTCCCATACTCCAAAGACATGCTGGTAGGTTAATTGGATCCTGTCTAAATTGACCCTAGTATGTGTATTTATGAATGTGAGCTAGAGACCTTAGATTGTAAGCTCTTTGAGGGTAGGGACTGATGTGAATGTACAATGTATATGTAAAGCCCTGCGTAAATTGACAGCACTATATAAGTACCTGAAATAAATAATAAACAAATATTAGTGAATTGACCCCATAGACAGCAATAAAACTGATACTGGTTCTATCCCAATCTATTAGGTATACTTTAAAGCAGTATTAAACCCAAAGGCAAACATTTATTATATTGCGGCTTTCCAATTCTTAGATTCATTTTTTTCTTTTTTAGGCTTTTTAGTTATTTATTTTCTTTTTTTAGGCTTTCTTTCCTTTATTACCACCTCTGGCCAGTAAGTCTATTATTTTTCATCAGAACATGTTCTCCTGCAGCAGTTAAGAGTGATGAGACAATCCATTTACCACCAAAAAGGGGTGCTTGCAATGGTCAGCATATTCATTATTATTTATTAATTTAAAACCTTTATCCCAAAAGAAAAAAATGCAAATACATGGTTCCTGCCAATACAATACATAGTTATCATGGTAACTGCAAATGTGCAGTATTAGTTTTGTTCTTAACTGAATTATAGACCTTATGTACATATAATACTGATGTAACATAAAACTTGTAATGTAGGTAAGACTGTGGTTTGGACTTTGTTCATATATGAGAACAGGCTTCCTAGCATTGGCGGCCTCTCCATTAGGGGCGCAGGGGCAACACCCCCCTAATACATGCACTCGACCCCTAATCTACACGCAGGGTGACAGACGCATGGATTTCAAATTTTTTTTTTAAGCACATGATTAGAGATTGAGGCTCTAATTGGCGTCAAAAAAGGGTGGGCTTGGGACACAGAGCGCTGCACCCTGAGCCCACCCAGTCGTGTGAATTATTATTAATTAATGTCTTTCTGCTTCTCCTCCCAGCCAATCAGGAAGCGATTCCTGAGACCCGATTAGCCAGGGAGTCTTAGAACTCCCAGCCAATTGGGTCTCCGGTCCCGCTTCCTGTTCAGCCAGGAGGAGAAGCAACGGCCCTGGCTCTTCCCTCGGCAAGTGGGAGCAGGGAGCAAGGAGCAGCAGGTGGAGGGGTGGAGGGGCTGCAACAACCTCTTTAAACTTCCAGGAGCCCTACCCTGAACCCAGCAACACCTCGTCATTTGCCTCCTAAGGTAAGGCCAATGATTGCCACCTTCCCGTCTCCACTGTTCTGGATAAGCCATAATTACTGTCTAAATGTAAAAGTTAAAAAAAATCATATTTAAAATATGTGATACCAAAATATTCCTGTCCACAAAAATGTTACTGGTCTGCAACATAACATACAGCTTAAAGCCCAACTCTGGGGAAACAATGTGCTTAGATTTTCTTACCTGGTGAAGCAAATTATTGCTGATGGTCCAGGTCCTTCACTGATGCCTTTTCTGACTGTGGGGACCATTCTTCTTCTGGATCCTGAAAGCACCCCACTGGTGGACAGCTGGAAAGTTAGTTCCAGCAGGAAGGAAAGAGAGAAAAGGATTTGGGTGATTTTGTGACTATGGCTTAAAGCAAATGAAAAACAATATTTATAAGGCCCCTTTCACAAGGGCGATCTGATCAGATCCACCTGTCAGCTTTCAGGCGGACCTGATCGGACCCTCCAGTCTGATCCAATCTTGTCCACCAAAAACAAACGGATGGTGGTCCTATTCCCCATCCGTCTGGCAGTTTGGATTGAAATGCACAGGTGGTCCGTTTCCATCTGATTGCCCCAAAGAGGAGAGCGGCACTGTGTCTGTGTCCACTCTGCATAATGGAGCAGACACGGACCTGTCATCTGTCTGCTCAGTGGGGATCAGCGGAGAGATCCCCAGCTGAGCAAGTGGATTCCACTTCACAGAGGCGCCCCCATGTGAAAGGAGCCTAAAGGTTTTTTCACCTCAATGATAATGGAGAAGGGGGTGGGAGGCATCAGAGGGGGTTCTTTTTATTTGGAACTTTAACTACTTGTGTGCTTGTGCATTTTTTTCAATGTTTGCACACATGGTGAAATCTGCATTTTTTGCCAGAAATTACTGTTACCCACTGCCCCCTAAAGTATAAAATAGTGGTAATTGAATTTTTTTATGTACCACAATATTTGCACAGTTATTTATCAATTTCAGAAAATAAAACATTTAAATTAATTTTAGTGCAAACAAACACAAATATATACCCATTTTTTTTTTGTTTTTTTTGTAAAATACAAAGGGGTTGCACTGAGTAAATAGATACTAAACCTGTCAAATCTTAAAATTGTGCTGGAATCACAACATACTGTAGTACCCAAAATTCTCCATAGGTGATGGTTTAAATGCCCTTACAGGTCACCAGTTTAGAGATAACGATAAATTATGGCCCTAGAATTATTGCTCTCACTTCAACATTCATGACGATTCCTCACACGAATAATTTTTACAAACACATGCCCAATGCTGTGCTTTTTATATAGGTTGTTTGCAGCGAGTGACAGGGGTGTTTTACATTTTTTTTTTCATTTTATACAATTATTTCTTTTACACTTTTTTAATATTCTTTTTTTTTTTTTTGCTTCATCACTATCACAAGATAGCCCCTTATGAGTCATTAGTCACAGGAGGGAACAGAAGTTCCCCGATTTCCTCCTTCTTACTCTGGTGGTGCGTGATAGCCTGGGAAAAACCAACAGAAGTGGAGGGGGGGGGGGCTCACACTTGAAAGCCCCATAAAATTGATTGGGGGGCTCTAGAGCCCCCCCAATCACTTTTAGCAAAAAGCTGTTTGCTGGCTCTTAAAACCGGTATTAAACCTACTGCTATAAGCAGCACTTGTCCACCATGACAAGTTAAAAGCAGCTCCCAAGCATGTAATTTAAAGGACTAGTGTGCTTTTTGGGGTTTTTTTTGTATTTCCCCGTTAAAGGGATATTTTTATATATTGTAGATTTTTTTATTTGTTAAATACCCCAATGGCAGAGCCAGGCTTTTTTTTTACATAAGCTTGCAATTAGCTTTGAAAATGGCTAGAATTTCATAGCAAGATTTACCCCCAGAGACTAGCTGCATGCCATAATGGGTTTTGCTGTGAAGCACAGCAAATTTTAGAAATAATTCAACAAACCTCACCACCAAGCATAACAACCCAAACAGATTTACTCATCCCAACTCAAAAGCAATTTAAAGAGGAACTATTCCCATTAAAAAAAAAAAAAAGTCAGCAACCTACAAATGTTTGAGGAGATTGTAGCCGTATTAGTGCATCTGCAATAAGAACAATTAAGTACTGTCCACAATGTTATTTTATTTGCACTAACATCCACATTTTCAGGACAAGCTTTTGGGTTGTGCCCCCTTCTTCAAGGCCCAAGGAGTATTGGTACACCCCTCAAGCTTGTCCTGAAAATTTGGGTGTTACTGCAAATAAAATAATATCATGGACAGTACTCAATTGTTCCAGCAGCCACAAACAAACTGTAGCTGCTGCCTTAAAGATTAGGTACTTACTAGTTCATGGAGTCCTTCACTGTCTTTATACAGCCATATTTTCTTCTCACCACTGCAGGTCCCAAGTGCCATGTCTTGGATTTGCTGGCTTTGACCTCCTGAGAAATCACAACCACCTCTCCACTCCGCATGTGCAAGATTGTGCAGTGTAGTGGAACTGATGTTGCAGCATCCCAGGATATGTGGCATGTCATTATATGGTGCTACGAGTGATGTCATTGACAAAGTGGAAACTTGCCTGTTTAAAAAGGTACTTGCCCTTATAAAAAAAAAAAAATGAATGTGTTAGTGGCAGTTGTGGGGAGGAGGGTGAGCGGTTCTTTCACTTTTGAGTGAAGGTCTACTTTAACTTTGAAAATGTTTTTTCTTTCCTGTGTATCACCAGATAGTTACAAAAGGGTTTCTTTATTTATATATTTTTCATCAAAGGTCTGCTGATTTCTGTGCTAATTGTAATGTACAAAAAGGTAACACTTTGAACGCAAATAAGAAGTTATTTCTCAATGAAATGTAATCCACAGTCACTTTTATCTCCCCCTTGAGATATGATAATTTGCATAATGTTTCAACTGTCATTTGTTTCCTGGGAAAGAACTTCAGATCTTTTGGGTTTTGAATATGTTACAATGCAAAAGTCAAGATTGCAACGAGACGATACCGACTGCGAGGATTTGAAGGATGGACTGACACTGGATTTCCATAATGTTTGACAAAATTAAATAGTTCTTACAGAAAAAGAGTTCAGCTAAAACATGAACCTGATTTAAATAAATTACAAAAATGTATAGTGTACGACATCATTTAGCATCTGATCCAGGTTGTTGCTTTGATATAATATTGTTATCTGACAAGTGGCGTGCAATGTTACTAGAGGAGTTTGTAAGTACAAGCTATACTTGTAAAAGTGATTCGGCTTCATACGTATGCATTGTGGTAATGCAGTAAAATGCACGTTTTATGGTGAGCTATCACACCGCACAGTAGCTTACAATCAACAGTGTTATCCAAAAGATGGCACAGTCATGTTGGAACAGGAAGGGGCCATCCCTAAATTGTTCCCACAAAGCTGGGAGCATAAAATTGTCCAAAATGTCTTGGTATGCTGACGCCTTAAGAGTTCCCTTCACTGCAATTAAGGGGCCTTCCCAATCACTGAAAAACAACCCCACACCATAATCTTCCCTCCACCAAATGATTTGGACCAGTGCACAAAGCAAATTCCATAAAGACATGGATGAGTGAGTTTGGGATGGAGAAACTTGACTGGCCTGCATAGAGTCCTGATCCCAACCTGATAGAACACCTTTGGGATGAATTAGAGCAGAGATTGCAAGCCAGGCCTTCTTGTCCACATCAGTGGCTAACCTCACAAATGCACTTCTGGAAGAATGGTCAGCATTCCCATAGACACACTCCTAAACCTTGTGGTCAGCCTTCCCAGGAGAGTTGAAGCTGTTATAGCTGCAAAGGGTGGGCCAAGTCAACGTTTAACCCTACAGACTAAGACTGGGATGCCATTAAAGTTCATGTGCATGTAAAGGCAGGCATCCCAATACTTTTGGTAATATAGTGTAAATGTCCAAAAGAAGATCGGTCCATGCTGCTTATCTGTTCAATTGTAGGCTTAGGCACAAACAGCCCATATTTATAGGTTTCTCATGTTTATAAGTGCATGGCCAGCTTTATACAATTACATAGCAGGGAGTGGACGGAGACACTCAACTGTTGGACCCGTTCACATATCCGCATTCCCGAATGTGGGATTTTGGAGCATTTATGCTCAATGCACATAGGACAGCCCATTCACTTGAATAGGCTGCCCTACGCGTGGCAAATGCCTCAAATATACAAACAAATGGCCACTGCCCTCAACCTATAACTGGCCTTTGCAGCAAGAAGCACATATAAGGGCAACATATGTGAAACAAAAGTAGAAAAGGCTTCTATTTCCTATTAAAAGTGAAATTCTGCCTGAAATAGGGGGAACTTAAACTTTAACTGCATGGACGATACTGTTACCTTTTCTGTGTACAAAAAAGATATAGTATAAACAAAAATTGGTGAACCAAGAAAAGAAACTGTAAATGGAACCTCAATGCCGTAAAAAAAACTAAATTTTATTGATGTATAGTTAAAATTGATAATTGTGACAACCAATGAAGCAATTGAATTAAAATATGACAACGTTGTCAAGGGCTGTTAAAGGTGACGTCACCAACCACATCATGCCATACATCACCATACATGCAATGTGCAAATCCTGTAAATGGCCTCTCCAATAATTCAAGTCACATAGTCAGGTGTATGAAATTGCTGACTGACATAAGATCCAGTGTTCTGAGGATCAGAGCCAAATGGGATTTTAATAAGTAAAGTTCCAGCAGCGTGTGGTTAAAGTGCCAAAATGCAGATGAGGGTCATAGGTGCTAATGAGTGTCTCTATGAATCCTCGTGGGAGCAGGAGCGTCCACTCACAGGAGTTTGATTGATACTTACATAGTTACATAGTTGGTGAGGTTGTAAAAAGACACAATTTCATCAAGTCCAACCTGTATTTGAGCTTTTATATCATTTTTGCAATGTATATCCCTGTATATTGTAGTTGTTTAGGTGCCTATCTAATAGTTTTTTTTTAATTATCCATGCTCTCTACTGAAACCACTGCTTGTAGAGAATTCCATATCCTCACTGCTCTCACCGTAAAGAAACCTCTACACAGTTTAAGGTTAAACCGCTTTTAATTTTAGTGAATGGCCACGTGTCTTTTTATGTTCCCCTGCGCGGAAAAGTTTTATCCCTATTGTCGGGTCACCACCAGTATGGAATTTGTACATTGGAATCATATCCCCTCTTAAGCGCCTCTTCTCCAGAGAGAATAAGTTCGGTGCTCTTAATCTTTCCTCATAACTAAGGTCGTCCAGTCCCTTAATTAGCTTTGTTGCCCTTCTATGGACCTTCTCCAGTTCCAGCACATTCTTCCTGAGGACTGGAGCCCAGAACTGGATGGTATACTCAAGATGCGGCCAGACCAGAGTCTTGTAGAGTGGGAGAATTTTTGTTTTATCTCTGCCATTAAAGCCCTTTTTAATGCATGTCAATATCCTGTTGGCTTTGCTTGCAGCAGCTTGGCATTGCATGCCATTGCTGAGCCTATCATCTACTAAGAACCCTAGGTCATTTTCCATCCTAGATTCCCCCAGAGGCTCTCCCCCTAGTGAGTAGTTTGCATTCATATTTTTGGCACCCAAATGCATTACTTTACATTTTTCTACATTAAACAGTAGCGAGAGCCTTCCGAGATGGCACGTTCAGGGTATGCGCAGATTGGCATCCCGCACCATTTTGTCTTTGTGGTGGCCGGCGGATGTAGGGGAAAGGATCGTCCCACACTGGGGGCACTTTCTCTCCATATCAGGAGCTGCCCCTCGGCATTGGGGCATCCCTTGTATTATCCATTCTCTGTTTAAGTCCATCATGGCGGCTGCATGATGCAGATCTTGAAGGGAATGTTGGATGCGAATGGAATACTCTTTTGATGTGTTATACAAGTGAGTTTATACCTAGATCCTTACGTGGGTAATATATATTTTACATTTTTTTTTAATTTTTTAAATTACAATATGCAATTCACCTATCTAGCCTCCTTGACCTTACCAATTTTACTCCCTATGTTTATAAGGCTAACACCTGCAGTGCTATTGGTCCCAGTGATCCATAGGGTGTGATCTACTTTCCCAGTCCTGGGGTGGCTTGAATCTACTAGCAATATATACAGTACACCCCTCACATTTTTGTAAATATTTTATTATATCTTTACATGTGACAACACTGAAGAAATTACACTTTGTACAATATAAAATAGTGAGTGTACAGCTTGTATAACAGTGTAAATTTGCTGTCCCTTCAAAATAACTCAACACACAGCCATTAATGTCTTAACTGCTGGCAACAAAAGTGAGTACACCCCTAAGTGAAAATGTCCAAATTGGGCACAAAGTGTCAATATTTTGTGTGGCCACCATTATTTTCCAGCACTGCTTTAATCCTCTTGGGCATGGAGTTCACCAGAGCTTCACAGGTTGACACTGGAGTCCTCTTCCACTCCTCCATGATGTCATCACGTGGCTGGTGGTAGAATTGGGCGTTAAACAGTACTCTCAAGACAGATATGTCAAAAATTATTCTTATGTTTATTAAATAGAAAAACACACATATACACAGATATAAAATCAATGGGAGGACATGCCAAAGAAATCAATACACACATATAATACAGCCTGTGTCTATCCCTTATCTAGGGTTAAACCTGACCCCCAAAACATCTCTTTTAGTGGAAGCCAATGTAAAACCATTACTCAATATTATTCGGCAAGACCTCACACGCATGGCCAAAGTTGAGCTCTCCCTTGTGGGAAGAATTGCTTCCTTCAAAATGATGGTGCTCCCAATAATCTTATACCTATTTTGAACGCTCCCACTACAACTGAAACTATCCCACCTAACGGAGATCAACAAAACCCTTAAACTCTTCATATGGCAAGGGAAAAGAGCCAGGTGCGCCCACAAACACCTTATTAAACGCAGGAAAGTGGGAGGAATGGGACTACCAGATATAAAGGATTACCACACAGCCACACTCCTAACCCAAATTAGGCATTGGTTCAGAAACCCACCCGAAGCTTCATGGGTGGACATAGAAGCCACTGGCTCCAAAACCACCCACCTACCAACATTGTTACTGGCAGACATATGGAAGCCACTTGCCCTGCCAAATTTCCCTATAACAGTCCAAGCCGCAATACAGGCTTGGAGGACACTTCTCCAACAAACCAAACCCACACAAAACCTGGATTGCAGATATATTAGAATACCCATAGAAACCCTAGAGCACCTAATTCCCTACGCTGTGGTGGGTAAATGGAAAGAGCTAGGACTCCAATGGGTAGATGACCTGATAATGGACGGTAAACTGAAACCACTTAACAGCCTGGTACAACACTATAGTCTTCCTAAATCCACTCTTTTCACATACACAAGAATTGCTAGCTTCCTGGCCATAAACCAGCCTCCTTTAATCCTGGTTAATGCACAATTATGGAACTACTACAATGACACAGCCCCAGCCCAAAAAGGCATCTCTTTAATATACAACATACTACAACAAAAACAGTAATTCAAGAAATCTCCTCCGATGCTAGTAAGGGAAACTGACCTGAAAACAATCTTCACCCCTAAACAATGGATCACAGCATTCACACACAACTACACAGCCTCCCATTGCATCAACCAGTGGGAACTAACCCAGAAAATAATAGAGTGCTGGTACAGAACGCCCCAACAACTGGCAAGATATTACCCCTCTCAATCATCCCTTTGCTGGAGAGATTGTAGTCAACCTGGAACAATCCTTCACATCTTCTGGGCTTGTAAAAACCTCACAAGTTACTGAAAGAAAATATTTAGTATAATTGCGAGCATTACAGGTGTAATTAAAACGCCAACCCCAGCTCTGGCTATTCTGCATGTAGGAACAGAAGAGTATCCTCCACCATACCGGATGTTAGTTACACACATCCTGATAGAGACCAAATTAGTCATCGCAAGACACTGGAGAACCAATACCACCCCAAATCCATCAGCGGTACTAACACAAGTCAATCTCAACCACCAATATGAAAAGCCTTTAGAATATCCTCTAGCACACTCACTGATAAAAACTGGAAACCATGGGTTTAGTTGTACCATTAAACTGTCTCTAAAATACTGAATTACGCTCTTGTTCTGGAAATGCACCTACACCTATTACTACGCCCATATTGATTACGGTTCAAAGTTATGTCTATATTGACCTTATATTGCTACGAACATGCTATGTTTATGTATATGCCGAACACCCAAGTTGGCATAAAGCAACTGTTTACTAAGTGTTTATAGTTCAAGATTGTAATCCTATAATCTCAATAAAAAATATTTGAAATAAAATACAACCTGTGTACAGTATTCCATGTTACATTCAGAAAGCCAATATGTTTTGCAGTGTGAAAATCCACTTCATCTGGGCTTGTTCATTTTGTAACTGTCTCTGTGTTGGATAGAACACAAAATTAATGTACACTTATAAACATCTCAGCATGTTACATTTACGCATAAAATCCTGTCCAGACCGATCCAAAAGAGGGGAAGGGGGTGGCGAGGAAAGGGAAAGAGGAGGGGGGAAGGAAAAGGGGTTTATACCTTGCACAAAAAAATCCATTGGGGGCCTCGGAACTAATGGAAAACCACAGGCGACACTGTCAATAGTTTCCAGCCAAACCGTGTAGGACGTTTCACTTAAGAAAAGACACCCACCATAAACGCTCCTCACTTCAGAGAGGATTACAGAGGTATCACAGTGAAAAGACATATAATTCTATGTCTAGACAAAGCACATTACTCAAAAAAAAGGGAGGGAGGGGGGAGTGCATAGCCCATCTCAAACGAGAGGGGCCAGTCAGTCCAAAAGTTAATTAGCAAGTATAATGTGATGCACAATCTTAAACAAACAACAGAAATGCATAAAACAAATATCTGCTAACCTCAATCCCGCAGGGGCCAGCAAATAAGGGAGAAAGGGACAAGGTTAAGACCATAAAATCCTGTGCCCTTTAATATGTCTCATGAGATAACCATCAGACACAACCATCAAAGGCTGAAACCTGCAATTAAAGCACACATATACATGTATCAGGTCAGAAAACACCCTCCTTTAAGTTCAACTCACAGATCCGGCCAAAGCCTGACATGTATAGGAGTCATAACATAGAATGCAAGGACTTACCCCCAAAATGCACTGGCTTGGAGCACTTGAAAAGTGCCATCCTAAGTTGGGTGGATGAACAGTGGTAGAAAGACCCCTTACAACGCACAGGCTCACCAAGGCAAGGACCTGCTGGGTCTCCCAAGGAATCTGAATGCCAGCCTGTAAATCCCTCATGCAGACCTGAGCCTTTAAATGGAATCACCAAACAAAGGGGACGGTCCACAGGGAGCTGGGCGGGTCCTCTCCCCATTGGCCATAATGCACACTCATCACTTCTCACATGTACCAAGACTGAGTCAACCAATCAACATCCTAGAAAGAGCTGCCACAAACCTATTCATGTGTCTATGCGGTATCGCAGTCCCATGCCCACTATACCAAACATGAGGCAGCCTGTGATAAAACACCGCAGGAGAGCACACATTCGTGTCTTCACTCCGAGAAAGCACCCTCCCCAGATGTGACGTCATCCACAGAGAGAGGGAAGTGCTGCGTGTCATAGGGGGCGGATTGATAGGGGCTTGCAGCGTGCAGCAGCGGCCACAGAGCAAACTCTCCCATTACCACCACCTAACACCACAACTACCTGGGAGAAGAGCCAGAAACACAACAATCCCATGAATGATGGCCAGAAGCACATAGCGAGCCCGCTACGAGCCCCCACAAATTCAAGGAGACACAATCCCACAACAGAAATCTCCTGCACCCCCAATGCTAAAAAAAAGAAAAAAACACAGATGAAATAAAGGAAAAGGAGAAGGGAAAAAGAAAAAAAAATAATAGACAGTATATTATCGAAAAAGATAAGTTGCGTAGATTAGCAAGTCTCGGACACCTCATCTATCAATTGCCAATGGGGACCTAGTTCAAAGGTCCCCAAGGGAAAGGGGCAAGGAAGGGGGAGAGGGAGGGGAGGTAGAAGGGACTAGGGGAAGGTAATCTAAGCCTCACCCAACCAATATATCTCATGGGTCCTTGGGCTCATATTCTGGTACATACCGACAAGTCCCCAATATGACATGGTACCTCCTCTGATTACCTACCTAAAATGAAGAAAAATTAGGAAATGGTCATGGGCCTAGGTAGATAGGAAGGGGGCGTAACTAATGACGCCATTAAGGCTTGGGGGATGATTCGCTCTTAGAATAAAAATCCAGTGAGATTCTGATTATAGGATAAGGTTATCAAAATCCCCCCCCCCCCCCGAGAGCAGAGTAGTTGCCATCTTGGAGGTGTGTTTGGGGTCGTTATCATGTTGAAATACTGCCCTGCGGCCTAGTCTCCGAAGGGAGGGCTCTGCTTCAGTATGTCACAGTACATGTTGGCATTCTTGGTTCCCTCAATGAACTGTAGCTCCCCAGTCCTGGCAGTAATCCATGTCCTTAGTCTGCTTGTCTTCAGCAAACTGTTTGCGGGCTTTCTTGTGCATCATATTTAGAAGAGGCTTCCTTCTGGGATGACAGCCATGCAGACCAATTTGATGCAGTGTGCGGCATATGGTCTGTAACATTTGTAACGTACTTTGATGGAGAGCCTGACTTTCATAGGAAGAGACCTTTCATACAACTTTGGCTCAAGGACCACTGGGATGGGAACAGTAGCTCTATGAGCGCAGCGGGGTAGGAGTGCCTGTGGAAGCCACAGTGGCTGGTAGGATTCCAGGTGCAAGTTTCACCGGATGAGCTGGGTATGATGCCAGCTTGATGAAGGTGAGTAGATGCAGAGTAGCAATCCCAGGCATTGGATGCAGATTCAGCAGCAGACTGGAACAGGTTGAGACAAGCCTGGTCAAGACAGGGTATCAGGAACATCAGACGGCAGGAAGAGAATGGTCAAAGAACAGGCACAAGGTTGGCAACGGGTTAGCAGATAATAACAGGCAAGTTCAGGCAAGCTGGGGTCAGGATTGGAGAAGGCATGATAATCAGGATAAGCTGGGTCTTTCAGATATATCAGGTACAGGTACTCAGGAACTCAGGTATAGCTGTAGATCAGAGAGAGCTGCATAAGTGCAGCTGCTGCCTTTTAAAGGGCCATTGGTGCCAATTCACGCTAGTGAGCGCGTGCCCGGCACGCACCCCCGCACATGTACGCACCAGTATCCAGTTTGGACAATCCCTGTGGGGAGCCGTGCTCTGTAATACGTCCCTGACATTGCCCCTTCCCAATAGGCAGCCCCCAGATGGCTAACTGGATCAGTTTTTCTGGGTGAGCAATAAAAAAGGCCCAGACTAACCGTCTTGTGTAGACGTTACTCTCTGGCTCCCAGGAATTATCCTCTGGACTGTACCCCTTCCATTTAATCAGGAATTGAACCTGATTCCGTCTTCTCCTGCAATCTATAATGGCCTCCACCTCATACTCCTCATTACCATCGACCAGGACAGGTTCTGGTTGTCTAGACCTTCTGTCAGGAAAGGCATCTGGTATTGCGGGTTTCAACAATGAGACATGAAATACAGGGTGAATATGGAAGGATTTAAATAAAGAAAGTTCATACAATCCCTCATTGATCTTCCTAACTGGAAACAGACTGATAAACTTGGGTGCCAGTTTCTTGGATGGACAGGATAACCGGAGGTTGGTAGTAGAGAGCCATACCTTGTCATCAGGCTGTAGATTCAACTCCCCTCTCCTCTTCCAGTCAAACGCCTTCTTGTTATCTGCCTGTGCCTTTGCTATTGCTTCCTGTAAAATCCTGTGATTCTGGTGAAGGAAATCCACAGTGTTCTGGACTGCTGGAACCGCAGATTCAGAGATGAAATTAGGCAAAAAAAAAGATACATGGAAACTGTAGTTGGCAAAGAAGGGAGATTACTCCATAGCTGAATGACTGGCGTTGTTGTATGAAAATTCTGCCAGCGGCAGCAAAGTTACCCAATCGTCTTGGACAAAGGATGTGAAACAATGCATATACTGTTCGACACTTTGATTGATTCTTTCTGTTTGCCCATTGGTTTGAAGGTGGTACGCTGATGAAAGTGCCAACTCGATCTCCAGGACTCCACATAAAGCTCTCCAGATGCGTGAGGTAAATTGTATACCCCGATCTGACACGGTGCTGGCAGGAACTCCATACAATCTCACAATCTCTTTAATGAATACACGGGCAGTCTCCATGGCTGTTGGGGTATTCTTCAGGGGAATGAAGTGAGCCATTTTAGATAATGGGTCCACGACTACAAAAATCGCCATGCAGGTGGAAGTTCCACTATAAAATCCATGGATATAATTTTCCATGGTCCATCAGGGATAGGCAAAGGTTTTAACTGACCCCAGGCCCTGCTTCTTGGCGTCTTGCTCCAGACACAGATAGGACAGGAATTTACGTATTCTTTGCAGAATTCTTCCAAATTAGGCCACCAGAATGTGCATCGTACTAGTTCCATTGTCTTATGGACGCCAAAATGGCCAGCCAAGGGATGGTCATGGAGAAACTTCAAGACCTCCAGTCGCAAATCTGTAGTAACAAAAATTTGGCTTCCTCTCCAAAACAACCCATCTCTAGAAGTCAGAGTGATTCCGGCAAGACTGGGCAGGTTAGCAGACACTTGCTTGATCTGGGAGAGAATATCTGATTGTAGGAGCAAAAAGTTACCCGCTGATAAGATGGTATCTGGAAGTGCAAGGTCTCTGGGATCATCGTACATGCGGGAGAGTGCGTCTGGCTTGCCATTCTTTGATCCCAGCCAGTAGGTGAAGTGGAAAGAAAAACGTGAAAAGAACAATGCCCAGCGTGCTTGTCGGGGCTTCAGTCATTTGGTAGCTCTCAAGTACTCCAAGTTTTTATGGTCAGTGTATATGAGGATGGGATGGACCGCACCCTCCAGCAGATATCTACACTCTTCTAGAGCTGCCTTGATGGACAGTAATTCCCGATCTCCAACATCGTAATTCCTCTCTGCCACTGGGAGATAATTGCTCCTACTGCTGATTCTGATGCATCAACCTCCAGGATGTATGGTAATGCTGGATCTGGGTGACTGAGAATTGGTGCTGAGGTGAAAAGTCTTTTAAGTGTGTCAAAAGCGTTCTGTGCTTCAGAGTTCCTAAGGAACCATAAGTGCTGTTTTGTCAGTTGCATAATGGGGTTGATAATAGCAGAAAATGCTTTGATAAATTTTCTGTAAAAGTTTGCAAACCCCACAACATGTTGTACCCCCTTTTCGTCTGCAGGTTAGGACCATTCAAGTATGGCGGAAACTTTCTGTGGGTTTATCTCAATCCCTGCTGGTGAGATGACTAGGCCCAAGAACTGCATGCTACTTAGTTCAAACTTTTCTGAATTAGCGTAAAATCTGTGTTGATGGAGTCGGTCTAGCATCCAGTGGACATGTTGATTCAGGGACCCAGAGAAGATCAGAATATCATCCAAATAGACGATTACAAAAATGTCCAGAAAATCTTTGAATACATCAATAATTAAGTGCTGGAATGTGGCAGGAGCATTACAAAGGCCAAAGGGCATGGCTAAATATTCAAAATGGCCAAAACTGGTCACCCCCCTTCCTTATGCGGAACAAATTATAGGCCCCTCTTAAATCTAACTTGGTGAAGATGTTGGCAGTTCTTAGTCTTTGGAACAGTTCAGGCATCAACGGAAGGGGGTAACGGTTCTTTATGGTTATCTTTTTCAGCTCCCAATAATCCACACATAACCATAGAGAGAGTGGTCTTTCTTAGTTACAAAAAGTATTCCTGTCCCTATTGGTGATGTGGATGGGTGGATAAAGCCTTTTTCAAGGTTTTCATTGACATATTCC
>BLSH010409258.1:135916-153799 GCA_018402905.1 Glandirana rugosa | reverse complement strand
TCTGCTTTTCCCCCATGTTGTAAAACACCCCAAACGTTTGAAAATGTCTCTTAAATAGTTTCGTAAAAGACGATAATAGTTGGGGTAATACGTTGACTGTTTTGTCGTGAATACCAAGGAATCATCTCAACTCGCTTGTGGACCTTCAAGCCCAAGACGACCAGGCAGGCTTGAAGCCCTGTTTCAGGCCCAGGCCCAGGCCTGCCTTGGGCTTGCTAGCGTGCCTGTTGCTTGGGGTAACTTTAGTTACCCCTGGGCTTGAAAATCCGTGTTTTTACCGACATCCTTTCAGGACCTTTCGGGGTCTCCCGACGTTTTCCTTCATTTTACCCCCATTCCCATCCGTGCGATCGTTCGGGTTCCGTCCGGACCCGGACCCGGACTTTGTCCCGAAGTTCGGACGGACCAGCAGAACCCGAACTTCCAGGTGTTCGCTCAACTCTACTAAGGAACCATAAGTGCTGTTTTGTCAGTTGCATAATGGGGTTGATAATAGCAGAAAATGCTTTGATAAATTCTCTGTAAAAGTTTGCAAACCCCACAAAATGTTGTACCCCCTTTTCGTCTGCAGGTACGGGCCATTCAAGTATGGCGGAAACTTTCTGTGGGTTTATCTCAATCCCTGCTGGTGAGATGACTAGGCCCAAGAACTGGGCTACTTAGTTCAAATTCACACTTTTCTGAATTAGCGTAACGTCTGTGTTGGTGGAGTCGGTCTAGCATCCAGCGGACATGTTGATTCAGGGACCCAGAGAAGATCAGAATATCATCCAAATAGACGATTACAAAAATGTCCAGAAAATCTTTGAATACATCAATAATTAAGTGCTGGAATGTGGCAGGAGCATTACAAAGGCCAAAGGGCATGGCTAAATATTCAAAATGGCCAAAACTGGTCACCCCCCTTCCTTATGCGGAACAAATTATAGGCCCCTCTTAAATCTAACTTGGTGAAGATGTTGGCAGTTCTTAGTCTTTGGAACAGTTCAGGCATCAACGGAAGGGGGTAACGGTTCTTTATGGTTATCTTTTTCAGCTCCCAATAATCCACACATAACCATAGAGAGAGTGGTCTTTCTTAGTTACAAAAAGTATTCCTGTCCCTATTGGTGATGTGGATGGGTGGATAAAGCCTTTTTCAAGGTTTTCATTGACATATTCCTTTAAGGCTTCTTGCTCCCGTTTGGTTAGTGGAAAAATTTGCCCAAATGGAATCTCAGCCCCAGGAAGGAGCTCAATCGGACAGTCATAGGGGCGGTGGGAGGGCAGTGTATCAGCTCCCTACTTGCTGAAGACATTGATGAACTCATGGTAAGGGGTTGGCACGGTTTGTAGCACATTCTGATCTGAGTCCAGACACAGGAGTGTGGCGGGTCTCTAGGTGGACTTAAATACACAATGTCTCTGGTAATAAGAGGACACAAACTTTACCTCCCCAGATATCCAGTCAATTTGGGTTTTGTGTGCAGCCAGGGCAGGCCTAGGATGACGGAAAAAGTGGAGAAGAGATGGCGTTCAGAATTAGTAGTTCCTTGTGCTGATCAGATGAAACAGACAACGGGGGTGTTTCTTGTGTCACCAGTCCGGACTTTATGCAGGAGCCATGAGCCAAGAAAACAGAGAGTCCGTGGTTCTTTGCTTATAGAGGAATGTGCTTCTGAGTGGCAAAGTTTAAGTCTATAAAGCAGCTGCAGGCTCCAGAATCAATTATGGCATTGACTGAGATTGTTCCTTCCAGCAACTGGAACGAGAGTGGCAAAGCAAGGTGAGAAGCATTGGTAGATAAAGCTGACAGATTAGCTGATACAGGATAGGAACACTTACAGTGTTTTGCTGGACAGCTGTGAACGAAGTGACCTTCTTCTCCACAGTAGAGGCATAATTTATTCTGTTGGCAGTGAAGTCGCTCTTCAGGAGACAGTGTTGGATGCATTAGACCCAATTGCATGGGTTCAGGCATCTCAGGCGTGGAGTTGACTGGAACTGAACTGACAGGAGCAGAGCTGAATGAAGCAGAAACAGGAGCTCTTGGTGTCATCAATACAGGGCGAGTCTGCTGGGTAGATCTCTCCAGGCCCTGATCGCAATTTGTATGAATAAGGCAATCAGACCTTCAAGGGAGTTGGGGACTCCAACCCGGGCCAGTTAATCCTTCAGTCCTTCAGAGAGACCCTTGAGAAATTGGTGTTGCAGGGCTGCATCATTCCACTTGGTGTCCGTGCTCCAGCGCCTAAAGTCTGCAACGTAGTCCTCGGCTGATCTGCGGCCCTACTGGAGCACATGAAGAGCAGATTCTGCCATGGTAGTTCACTGGGGGTCATAATAAAGTGCAGCCATAGCATCAAAGAAGGTGGTCATGGTTTGTATGGGCACACTGTTCGTCTCTAGCAACCAATGAGTCCAGATCTGGGGTTCTCCTTGTAGCAGGGAGATAATGAACCCGACCTTGGTAACATCCAAAGAAAAATTCTGGGGTTGTAGAGCGAAGTAAAGCTGGCAAGCATTACTGAAAGCATGAAACTGACTTCAGTCTCCGGAAAATCTTTCAGGCGTGGAGAAACGGGGTTCAGGTGGTAGCATCACCACGGAGGGAGAAGCAACAGTCTGTGAGATTGTAGCAGGAGCAGGAACTGCTGTAGCGGTACTCTCAGGAACCAGGGTCTGCACATGCTCTTCCAATCTGGTATAGCCCGCTTGGAGATTCTGTATGGCTTGCGTGAGAGCTGAATAGTGTTGTCAAATCTCCTCCGTTGGTGTTGTTCCTCCTACAGGCTCAGACATGGCTATCTGATACTGTAATGTTTGTCATGTACCTTGATGGAGAACCTGACTTCCATGGGAGGAGACCTCTCATACAACTCTGGCTCAAGGACCACTGCACTCTAACCTAATCCATACTATTACTTGTCTCATATATCGATGTTGTCCTGATGTATACTTTCTTGAAAAATGTTCAATAAAATCTGTTAAAAAAAAAAAAAAAAAAAAAAAAAAAAAAAAAAAAAAAAAAAAAAAAAAAAAAAAAAAAAGGACCACTGCAATGGGAACAGCAGCCATATGAGCGCAGAGGGGTAGGAGTGCCTGTGAAAGCCGCAGTGGCTGGTAGGATTCCAGGTGCAGATTTCACCTGATGAGCTGGGTATGATGTCAGCTTGATGAAGATGAGTTTATGCAGAGTAGCAATCCCAGACACTGGATGCAGATTCAGCAGCAGACTGGAGCAGGGTGTTACAAGCCGGGTCAAGACAGGGTATCAGGTACATCAGACGGCAGGCAGAGAATGGTCAAAGAACAGGCACAAGGTTGGAAACAGGTTAGCAGATAATAACAGTCTATTTAAGCAAGGTCAGGCAAGCAGGGGTCAGGATTGGAGAAGGCAGGATAGTCAGGATAAGCCAGGTGTTTCAAATATAGCAGGTACAGGTACTCAGTAACTCAGGTATAGCTGTAGATCAGACAGCGCTGCATAAGTGCAGCTGCTGCATTTTTAAAGGGCCATTGGTGCCAATCCAAGCTAGTGAGCACATGCCTGGTGCACGCCCCCCACGCATGCGCACATGCATGCCGGTGTCCAGTTTGGTGAACTCCTGTGGGGACCCACATGCGCAAGCACAAACGCCTGTGCGGCCGCGGCTCTGTAATATGTCCCTGACATGGTCTGAGCACTGACAGGCTGACCCCCCACCCCTTAAACCTCTGCAGCAATGCTGGCAGCACTCACACGTCTATTTTCCAGCACCTCTGGATATGACGCTGAGCACATGCATTCAACTTCTTTGGTCGACCATGGTGAGGCCTGTTCTGAGTGGAACCTGTCCTGTTAAACCACTCTATGGTCTTGGCTACCGTGATGCAGCTCAGTTTCAGGGCCTTGGCAATCTTCTTATAGATTAGGCCATCTTTATGTAGAGCAAAAATTCTTTTTTTTAGATACTCAGAGAGTTCTTTGCCATGAGGTGACATGTTAAATCTCCAGTGACCAGTATGAGAGAGTGAGAGCGATAACACCATATTTAACACACCTGCTCCCCATTCACACCTGAGACCTTGTAACACTAATGAGTCACATGACACCGGTGAGGGAAAATGGCTAATTGGGCCCAATTTGGACATTTTCACTTAGGGGTGTACTCACTTTTCTTGTCAGCGGTTTAGACGTTAATGGCTGTGTGTTGAGTTATTTTGCGGGAATATCAAATTTACAAGCTGTACACTCACTACTTTATATTGTTTCAAAGTGTCATTTCTTCAGTGTTGTCACATGAAGAGATATATTAAAATATTTACAAAACCCATATCTCTAAATACCTGACCCCATACTCCCTCCCCTCCTTGCTTCCTTGGCTGCTCTGAGATAGGCACTCACCTCCACATTTGGTGGACATGCCCATTGGTGAAAACCTTTTGAACATAATTTTTTCATATTCTGTCTACATTATTCACTAGTTCACTAGACCTAAATCCAGCTACAGCTCTACTCAAAAAGAAACCTATGGAGGTGACAAAAACCCAATTTAAGCTTCTCCTGCAGGTCACCACAGGAGCCAAACGGACAATCGCAAAAGCATGGAAAACCACACATCTTAATATCACAGAGACCAAAAATAGGATCACCAGAGCCATGATCCATGCGAAAATAGAGGCAGTCATCTCAGATAAAGCCCTTAAATTTGAATGTCTATGGAAACTGTGGGTTGATCACTTCATCTCCCCAGACTTCAACAATACATTGCTAGCCCCTTGAACCACGCATCAACACACATTTGGAGTTACCCAACTATAAACTCCACACTCAGCCCTAACCAGTCTCCCCCCGGGATCCCTCTTATTTTCTCTCTTCTCTATACCCCTCAGTCTGCCCTTTCCATCACTGTTACTGTCCTTTTCTATCCTCTAACAACTCTTTTACTCATGAGCCCAGTTAATACATAAAATGAACAATCACAGCCCCTCCTCGGATACTGTTCTGAGCATCAGCCCTTTCAGGCGCTTGAAATACCCCCTATAATGTCTCCCCTTCTTTCATTGGTGTTACATAACTGTATCTCTTTGCTTAAGCTTTGCCTAAATCATGGGCTGTGACCCACCTCTTAATATCAGATGCTTCAAACTCTCCCCTGAAAACCTTCCTTTTTCCCTCACTGAGGGCTATGCGAAATGTTTGTATATGTCTTGCTCATGTATACCTTTTTACCTCTGTCAATAAATGCTTGAACAACGGGGAAAAAAAATAGTTACAAAAATGTTAGGGGTGTACTCGCTTTTGTAAGATACTGTATTGTCTAGTATATCATACACAATTGGGGTCATTATTTCATCTGATAAGGAAATATGTTTGCTTGTATAAAATACATGACTTTGATTCTGTTCAAATTAAATTAAATTAAGCACTCTACTGTGTTTATCCATAATGTACCCCAATAAGCACATATTACTACTTTCTGTGGCTTATAGATCCTGGTTTATCCCATGGATCGTCAGGCGCAAACTTATGAGAAAGCTCCTATTTCTCTTTTATGGTGTTGATGAATGTTTTTAATAAGCATCTCATTCACTAATGTTTTATTATATATATATATATACATTATGGAATATTTTTTTCACTGGAGTCAGTTTGATTTTTTGTTTATTTATTTTATTTCAGGTACTTATATAGCACCGTCAATTTACATATACATTGTACATTCACATCAGTCCCTACCCTCAAGGAGCTTACAATCTAGGATCCCTAACTCACAATCATGCATTCACATACTAAGGCCAATTTTTAGACAGGAACCAATTAACCTACCAGCATGTCTTTGGAGTGTGGGAGGAAACCGGAGTACCCGGAGGAAACCCACGCAGGCACAGGGTAAACATGTAAAGTCCAAGCAGGTAGTGTCATGGTTGGGATTCGAACCAGCGACCCTTTTACTACTAGCTGAAAGTGCTACCACTATACCACTGTGTCACCCGTTTATATCAGTGGTCTCCAAACTGTAGCTCGGAGGCCGGATGTGGCCCTTTACCTGCTGTTATCAAGTCCTTGGGGCAATGTTCTCCCCCATTGTCAGCAACAGTGGGGCATAGTTCCTGCCACTGATAATGAGGCACTATTCCTCCCACTGACACCAATGATGGCACACTATTCCTCCCACTAATACCAACGATGGGACACTATTACTCCCCCTAATATCAATCATGGGGCATTATTTACACCCTCTAACACCAGGACATTTTCTACTTCCATGGGCAACAGGCCAGCCCCCCTAATATTTTAAGGACAGTAAACTGGACCTTTGTCTAGAAAGTTTGGAGACCCCTGATTTATATATTATGTAAAAAAATTCTTGTGTGCTGTTTTACTGATTTTTGCTTCTTTTTTGCTTTTTGGCTATAGTTAGAGCCGTATACATAGCGCATTCACTATCTATGTACAGTCCTGAGAAAGCAGGGGTTATGCGAAACACGTGGACCATCTATGAATGGATGCATGTATTTACAATACTTCTAAGCTCTGAACGATTTGAAGGTTTTTATAAAATTTTTTTTTTTTTTTTTTGTATTATATGAAACAATAAAATTTTGTAAGGTTATACATCAAGGTTCATGAATTGTTCTCATTGGCATATATACAGTCCCCTATTTTTATTCTCAATTTTACTTCTACATTTATATAGGATGATGCCAGTGTGAACTCAATTAGAAGATGAATGCATGTTATGTCATCTCCTCACTCGGTAGCAAGAGTCTATCACTCTGCTGTCCTCAGTGTCTCTTGTGAAAGCAGAAGGTTAGGGTAATGGTGATGGAGCAAGACACAGCACTAGAGTGGTGATAAGGAGCCTGGTAAGTGTTTAGGAACAGCAAGGTAGGACAGATAGTGGGACATTTTTTTTTCCATAAGATTTATTGAAAATATAAGAAAAGGTTACAGTACATGAATATAGGATACTTCATCCAGCAAATCTTAGGCAGACACTTATAAGGTGTACAAAACTGAAAGATCACAGTCAGGCATGTCTAGGCGTTGCATTTGGAGGTTATGTTCACAATGGTGTTGTCTGGGTACTGTGATATTACAATATTACTAATGCCAGGTGAATTATATGGGATATGTTGTAAGTGTTGTCTGGTCTTACTGTCGGGAGGTGCAGTCGTAAGGGAGGGTGGAGTATCGGAACTGGTATAGGTGGAGTCATTTGAATAGGAGTGTGCGAGTAGGGGGGGAATGGAGTAGTGTTGGGGAAGAAGAAGACAGGAGGGAGGGAGAGAGGGAGTAGGTTGTGGTTAGGAGTGGTGGAGTTGGGGGGGTGGGAGTATGGCTCCCATCGCTCGGGTCAAGCCCCCAGACCGGTAAGGGGGGAGATATGTAAAGGTTTTGTATATAATGCCTGGTTCTCTCTTCTTGTTTCGTTTTCCCTTTGTTGGAAGGAATACTTGAGATCTGATATGGGAGGCCCATTCTCTATCTGTCTCTGTTCGGAAGAGGAGGTTTTAACAATTTCTTCCACATAGTTCAGTGTTTTAGGATGTGCCTCAGATGGATGTGTAGTTTGTGGGGTATTAACTGTTCCTGAGGGTGGTTTAAGGAGAGCCCATAAGAGTTTAATATCTATCGGTGGTGCAAAAATGGTTCCAACCGGCCCATATACGTGAAAATCTATTTGGACAGTCCCGGGCCACCGCAATTAGTTCTTCCATTTCAGCAGTTTTCCTTACTCGTGTGAGCCAGCCCTTGATGGAAGGGGGGTGGTTAGATCCCCAGTAGAGAGGAATACACATCTTGGCTGAGTTTATCATTGGAGGGATCAAGGTTTTGCAGTAGTGATGTGCGGGGATGTCTGAATGGTGGAGGAGGAATTGTGCCGGAGTGTTCTCTAGTGTGTACGTGGAGATGTGTGTTATGAGTTCTCTGACTTGATTCCAGAATGGTCGAATTAGGGGGCATGACCACCATATGTGAGCCAAAGTGCCTGTATCGCTGGAACACCTCCAGCACTTATCTGAAAGATTTTATGGAGCAGTACTGCAGTTCTGTACCAGTGGGACAGCACCTTGTAACTATTTTCCTGTGTAGAGACGTTTAGAGAGGATTTGTGTGATAGTGTAGATATGCGTTCCCATTGTTCTTCTGTCAGAGAGACATTTAGCTCTTTTTCCCAGTTTTTGCACATTATAGTGGTTTTCATACGACAGTTATAGGAAAGAATATTGTAGATGGTGGATATCAGGTGTTGTTGAGGAGTAGTATGTGTGCATATTTGTTCGAACGGGGTCAGGGGGCGAGAGACAGCAAGGTCGTTGTTGATACATTTTTTACCTTAATTAAGAGAATCAATTAAGGTGAAAAAAAAAATTTGGACTTTAGAACCACTTTAAGTTGTACTTTAAACTTTCATTTCAAGTGGGTGTAATCATCTGCTAAATCCTTTCAATGCATCCTTAGAAAAGGGATAATGAAATGTTAAGCATTTACAACAAAATTTCCCAACTGCTTGTTAATATAACCTTATGAGAAACCTATAGAGGAAATCTAATATTATCATTCAGCTTTGTAATGGATGCATAAACGTAGCAGAATTATTTATCATGGTGGAAGTATCTTGATAAATGCCAGAGGGATATAAAAAACCATTGCGTTATTCAACCCAAAACTTCCTTAACCAAAATATGCTGCTTTTATTATCAGAGGTTGGAATAAGTCAGACCACATACAAATATTTTTCTTCCTTAAAGTAGCAACTTAAAAGCTACCTTAAGGCTTAATTGCAGGCAAATAGCTCAATACATAGATCAAATACATATAATGAAGCTGTTTTATCTGCAAAGGGATTTGAGTATCCTTCTATTCTATCCTGAGATATCCATAGCCTTGTACAGTCCAGCCTGACAAGAGAGGAGACCGGATTTTTTTCTGCCACAGTCTCCTTCCCAACACAATCTGTGACTGAACAGTGAAGGAGAAGCAGCAGACTGATGAGTGCACCTCTCTGTCACACTGCTCTCTCCTCTTATCAGATGTGTCTTGCACTGCAGCACACCTAATTGGGTCCTTGTTTCATACTTTCCCTAAGTTGGCCACTTAACTTTGATCATGTGTCCAGGTACCACACCAGAAGCCAGGCACAATCTTCCATGGCACATGCCCATGTAATGGTTGAACAGCACTCTTAATATTGTATGTTAGTGCCTAAGCGGTAGGTTCCTACATAACGGAATCTAATCTAAACTACAAATATCTCATGTCCATGTGGTTAACACCTCTAGTCCATCTCTGATTCCTGTGTTTAGCTATCTGCTACTCTGGTTACAACCTCAGCTTGATCTGAACTTCCTTTGTTCATCTCCTTGAAGCCCTAGCTACAATCTTGGCTTGATCTCTGGTACCTTGGCACATTTGTCTGCCAATATTCCTGACCATTGCTAGTAAAAGATTTTTGCACTTATTCTGACTGTCTTGACTCCTGCCTTACCATGGAGGGAAAGAGAGGATTGGACGGCCGCACTCCAATGCAAACGCCTTCATTGAAGTGAAATAAAATCCATACAACAACAGAGGTACAGGTACAGATGCAGTTGACGCATTTCACACCCTTATCAGTGCTTAGTTACTGTTGTTGTATGGATTTTTTTTCACTTCAATGAAGGTGTTTGCATTGGAGTGCAGCCGCCCAATCCTTTCATTCCCTCCATTGACTTTGTGTGCTTATCCCTCATGCAAGGATGGTGTAAATACCAGATTACCACCTGGAGCGGTAAACACTTCTTTTCCCATCTGCCTTACAATCGGTCCCACTTTGAACAGATGGGTCTGCATTTTTCCTTCAGCCAGAATTTCTTAATGGAGGCAAACCTTAAAGCTAGAAGTGCACACAGCACAGAATATAGTCCCACATGGGGTTCCTAGTAAAGGAAGCACACTCTATCGACTTTGCACATTGCAGTGTGCTTGCACCTCTCACTGATAATAATATGGGTCCAGTGACAAAGGAATATAATTAAAATCCAAGGGGTTGATTTGCCAAAACTGCCAGAGATACGGCACCTGTGTAAGGCAATACCACCAGTGCTCAAATTTGTGTTCTGTAAGTAGAAGTGTTATATCTGGATTTACACTCAAGGAAATACAATATCATAAAATGGACTTGTACTCTAAGTGTGCCTTGGGGTTGGGTACCATATAGCTGGCACTGCCCACATGCATGCTTATGAAAACAGAATAATGAAGACTGGAAAAACGTAGCCTTGTCTGATGAGTCTCGATTTCTGCTGAGGCACACAGATGGTAGGCCAATCACTGGGTTGAAATCCAGTAGAATAGGAATGTAGTAGAATGGGAGATTTGCAACATACATGTGCAGTGAAAAAACTGCAGAATTTGCATGATGCAATCATGCCAAGGAGGGAGCTTTGCTTGGTTTCGGTTCACACCTATGCGTTTTTTAATGCTTTTTGCAGAAACACACTACAGTCCATTTAACATGGTTTCCTAAGGGGCATGTTCACATCTATGCTTTTTCAGCCACTGCTTTTTTTGAAAGGGCAAGGGACTTTTTAAGGCTAGGTTCACACCTGTGTGGGTGGTGCCACTGTGGTACCCACACAAATTCCCACAGCTGCAACCACCCAAACAGAGAAATGAATCCTAATGGCACACCGCCTGCACCAGAAAATGCGCTCGCACTGGGAACCGTGCTATACTCATGCTGGCTGCGATTTTCAAAGTAGTGGAGGGACTTCTTTTCTGCATTTCATGGGGCATGGCAGCCTATTCAAATGAGTGAGCTGTCGTGCCCGTGCAAACTATGGCTCGCATGGCCGCGCAGATGTGAACCTAGCCTTAAACGCAAAACTGTGCTTTTCTTGCTTTTTTCATTTAATAGACTTCAACAGAGATGCTGCAGAAAAGCATGTAGTATGTTTTTGCCGCAATTTTACCGCAATTGCGCAGCAACTTGCATTATTTAATCTGCCCAACAACAAAAAACGCTGCAGAAGCAATCAAAAGCAAGCTGCATAGGTGTGAACCGAGTCTAAGGGCTATATTACACATATGGACCATTCAGGTCCGCCTGTCAGGATGGAAACCCTATTTTTCTTCCGTCTGGCAGACCGGATGAAAACGGACAGGTGGATACGTTTTCATCCAATCCCCCATAGAGGAGAGTGGGGTTCTGACAGGTCTGTCCCTGCACAGTTAGCAGAGATGGACCTGTCATCCGCCGGCTCAGCTGGGATCAATGGATCGATCCCAGCTTGGCAGCAGAGTCTGGCAAAACGGACCCGCATGTGTGAAAGTACTCTAAAACTGGTGTACACAGAATCTGATGCAGCTATATATAGTAACCAATCAGCTTCTACGTTTTATTGTCAAAGCTTAATTGAACATGCTAAAGTTAGAAGCTCATTGGTTACTATGCACAGTTGCACCAGATTCTGTGTGCACCAGTTTTAATAAATTCCCTCCAATGTGGACCAGATTCTCCAAAAAATATTTCCAGAGCCAACCATGCTATGATGAATGAAGGCTGTTTCGTGAGCAATAAGATTCCCTATCCAGTATTAATGTAGCTACTTATAAATTGCCAGGTGAGGGTACACTTACAGAATGTAATCAAATTTAAAGAACAAAAGTTTCCTTTACATTCATCCATTTTAAAAAAGCAAATATAAATTAGCGTAGACCAAAAAAGGTATGTAAATTAAAAAGAAAACCTTTATTCTATTCTGTCCTTTTTTTACTAACAGAAATAAAATATTTATGTGAAATTTATACCTTGGCAAGCTCCTAAACATCTAATGGAATGAAATGAAATTGGAGTCAACAAAATTAAAAAAATAGCTGTAAAACTGTAATTGTCTTCTGTTTTCCTGAAATTAAATGAAGAGTTTTGTACGAGAATAAGTTTAACGCTGGCACTGTAAAAAGTTCATTGGTGCATTTTCTACTTACATTTACTTTTTAAGTCTGCCCTGTGGTCAAAATAATATTTTCTATCTCACCTTTCTAAACTGGGTGATTATTCTCCAAATATAATTATAGCTGTTCGCACTTGTAGATGAATAGACCCTAAACAGTTTGGCTAAATGACTAAACTGGGGAGTTATAATGCTTTCAATTAAGCATTTCAGCTGAAAAAAAATTATCTTCCGCAATAAATGGTGATAGTTTGTGGCTTTAGGCCCTGGATTTAGTGTAGAAAACATTCTTTTTTTCCCCTGTTAAGTTAAATTATAAGTGTGGTCTAAAAATGCAACATCAGCTTTAAATATATAACAAGATGCCTCGGCTTAAAATAAAAGTTTTATTCTTCAGCTTAATTGCTTATTTGGGACTATTATAAACTGCCTGTGAAAGCATTTTTTGCCATTAACGTCTTCGGCATGTTTTAAGGTTGAAAAGAAAACTTTACAATTTGACAGAGGGAAGTTGTGAGAACAGAACCATTGGCACTGGATGCGTACAGGTAATCTAATAATCTATAAGCGATGCGTTGATGATCCAAGGTCTATGTTACATCTATAGAGCTTTTGTGAAATTGGAAGAACCCACTTATATCTAAAACAAACATTTGTAGAGTACCTTTCATTTTAAAAAAGCCTCACTCCTTGTGAGTTTTAAAGGAGAAATAGAGCTTTCAAGAGAAACAAAAGCATTTCGAGTGTGACATTGATCCATTCTGTAAAGCACAGAGATGGAGGAAAGAGAAGAAGTTGTACTGTAAGTAAAAGAAACTAGAGGGAAGAAAGAAGCTAAAGGTGAAAATAGGAAAACTCTCACAAGACTTTCTTCCTCTAGTTCTAAGTTTGTAGCCTCCTCTGATTTTCCATCAGTTACTCAGCTATCCACTTTTCTCTCCTCTATGTATTTTTTTCTGGAATCTCTGATAACAATTTGCCAATAGCCTCCTTCTGTACAAAAAAATATACTAGGAAACCTGTTTGTGTGGTGTGGTCCTATCTTTATGTTATGTTAATCCTATTTCCCCCATTAAAGCAGAGCTACAGCCAAAGCTCATTTGGCTGCACTTCTCCTGTGGATCAAAGGAGTGCAGTTCATTTTTCACCCCTGTGATCCTGTAAAGCCTACTGTCAGCTGAAGTCACAGAGCTTGCCCAGGGATGGGAAAGATCGTGACCATATGGTCGGGATTCATCCGCATGCCTGGACCGGGCACTCGGCTCAGCCTCCCAGTGAGCCTTTGAGAGCCTGAGCCAGCCACTCCCTCCCCCTCCACAGCCCACCAGCACTTCAGTGAACATGGGGGGGGGGTCACCAGCTCTCTGGCTCAGGAAGCTGTGAAAAACAAGTGATCAGTGGTGTTTGATCGCTTGGTTCTCAGTGTTAGAGCCAGTGGGGGACAGATGCAACATTGGTCAGGCAAAGATTCGGACCTGAATCGTACCCAAACCAGTGAGCAGGGACACACCAGACCTTATGCTGGGAACCGTGGCTGCACATATGTGAACACGTCCTTTAGGAGCCCTTATCCAGGCTTGTCTGGCCCTATAGATCAGCGCTATGACCAAACTCACTTCTGATATAAAGAGAGTGTCTCACTGTCTTAGTGAGAAAGAGTGAGAAAGTTGGAGAGAGAAAGAGAGAGAGAGAGAGGGATTCAGAGAGATATGGTGCTCGAACAAACAGAGCTTATATACGGCCCAATTGATTTTTTTGTAGTACTCCAATGCACCTTGTCAACACAAGTGCCTTGCAGTGTACCAAAATGCATGGTAACTTATTACCATGCATTGTGGTGAGCTGCGTTAATAAAAAGTACATGCACTTCTTCATGATTTGTTGTTTAAGGGCAGCCCATTCATTTGAACGCAACGCACAGTAACACGTAGGAAAATACACATTAGCATTCACGCATCACCCAGGGCACAGATGTGAACCTAGATTTATTATTTAGGCGCTTGAATTGCTCCACTGGACCTCCCTTTTTTCCTTTTTATGCATCTGCATTGCTGTAAATGTTGCATATGATATAGTACATCAGCAGTTTATTTATTTATGTCTGCATTTGCTTTGCATTGTTGGAAAAAAATAATAAGCCCGTCATTCTAATCCAGGGTTCCACCAGAGGTTGCTAGGGGTACCATGAACTGTGGTTGATTGTCCTCCTATTTGATGGTGCCTGCATAGTTCCAGGACCAACACTATTTGACAGCAGCGTGACCCAAATGATCTTTTTATCTGTTTGCAAGGCTGGGAGTATGATTAGCATTGTATAGACTGTATTCTTACTACTAACTAGCAATGTAAGGGCCATTTTTCTCATTGTAGGGTAGAAGAATCAGGAGGATAAATGGTGTGACAAATATGACCTCTCCATGGTACCATCCCCAAGTAGAAAATTTCCTCAAGTTAAGTTTGATGGGACCTTACATGTACCTTGTGGGGTTGAAAAAGATACTACAAACACTGAACTTAAAAAGACTAGACAAATTTTAATTTTACATAACAGCAAATAGGTTTAAAAATCGCAAAAATTATTAAAACCAAAGTTACAGTCTGATGATCCAGGGAGTTGTTAAGCCTGGAGAGGAAGTCCGATGTAGTGGCCTATGCATTTTGCAGGTTTACCCGCTTCGTCAGGGTCTCGGAACTTAACTTAAAACATATATATATATATATATATATATACACTGTAACAATATACAAAAACATTATTAAACAGCAGTTACATATATGTTGAAAAAATTCAAGGGGGAAGAAGGGGGGAAAAGGGTGGGGGGAAGAAAGGAGAGAGGGGAGGACAAGGGAGGGAAAGGGAGAGGATGGGAAAGGGCAATGGGGGGAAGCAGGGGCAAGGGGGAAGGGAAAGGAAAGAAAATTACATCCTGGCTAGATGGAAGGAGGGGGACACGCCATGGTATAGTACTCATTGTGACGCGCTTGGATAAGCCGGAAGGTGCATCACACAATGTGTGTTCCACCCGGCTCAGGCATGCGGCCGGGTATAAGCCGTGCTATCCGTAGATGGAAGTGGACGTGCTACTGAACTCAGGGACATCTCTGTGGGATCTTGGATGGTAGACAGGGGAGGGAGACGGAGTGTATGGCTATACACTAATGCCTCCTCCAGCTTACAGGCAATGGGGAGACATGCGCTGGGCTGTTGCCATGGCCACTGAAGCTTGCAAGTCAAGCAAAAGATGGGATAAATGTTAGAATCTATTGTGTAAGTAACAGAGGCTGGAATTATCCATTCTAAAACATTATAGAGAAGAATATGATTATAAGAAAAACAGAGCAAGAAAAAGTGGTGCATATAATTAAAAACTATAATTTGAAGCCATACGCGCACCACCTTGAAAATTTTTGTATAAAAATGTTTTGAATTATATATTCTGTGTATTATTAAATCACAGACCATGATGATATGTAAATAAAGTAAGTGCCTCATTGTTTTTATATTATTATATGTACCTATAAAACGAGGTACAATAAATGAGTCTCACAGCTGTCACTGTGCATTTACAATGCAAACTACCATGCAGATTAACCACAATCTTTGCAATAACTGATAGTAATTGTGAATAGTTGTAAAGGATATTCCCTAGGTTAATAGTTAAGTGGCTCAATTGTCTGAGAGTGTTAGATATTGTAATGCATCAACAATAATTCTTCTAATACTTACGAGAGCTAGAAGAATGGGCATAACTGATGGCATTATTTAGTCCTATTGGACAGGTGACATTTAGTCTGTAAATCCACTTGGCCTCTGTTTGTAAAATTTTTGGATCAAAATCACCACGGGGGTGGGGTGGAGTGCGGGAGGGGGTGAACCCTTGCTAGTACTTGGAATGTGAGAAGATTGGTTTCATAGTTATGAAACTCCGCAAAGTGTCTCGGTATTGGTTTTTCCGTAATACCCCCACCTATGCCTGTAACATTTTGAAGGTCTTTACCTTGACACATATCCATCAGCGATGCATGCTCTTGCTGCCCTATATGGTGATTTGGACACTTTAGCATCCATTGATGTTCATGGCTGAGCATATTTTCTATCCCTTTCATTTCTGACTCGTTATTTATTCGGGTTGGGTAAAATGGTTATTCGTAACCTTCCTGTAGACAGTCTTTGCGAGTGTCCCACACCTTATGAGCATTGTTTTTAAATTTCTATGACCACATACCCCTGAGGAAGATATTGCATCACAAACATCGAAACGTGTTGGGTCCTTCTCTGCCTCCTGTGTGTGGCAGATGAGTGGTCTTTTTTACAACTTTGTGTGTCCAGTGTTATGTACAACATTATTTGTCAGTTATCATTTTTTCTGTCCCTTTTGTTGTATATTGTCTATGTTGGGTACAGTCCAGTGCCACAAAAGAATATATATTTTAAACTTTACAAATAAATGTTACATTTTACTATGACTATTTCTTGCTGAGTTGGTTCTCCCTCCAAAGTTCCATAGGGGGTTTTTCTTATGCTTGTTCTGTCCAATTAGGGATGGGGACATAACCAACCGCCTTTATACATAGGATATACTTACATCTGCCAAGATTCTTAGTTTCTATGTCTGTAACATGATCTCTAATTAATTTCCAGTGCCAGTGGTGTTACAGTTGACAAAATGATACATATTTAGATTCTCGCCTGTGGGTAACTGTTCATTTTTTCCGGGTTTAATAAAGCGGTAGTAATTATCAGCACCGCATCAAAATGTGCCACGAGGTAGAGAACCACATGGATCTCTGTTTCTTGGTGTTGAAAAATGACTAGAGACCAGTATGTCCCGAAGGGATTGGTTACATCTGAAAGTGAGATGCAGTACTGAATCTATAAACAGATAGGACCTGTAGGATCGTCTTTGAGGAGATGCTAATGGGTTCTGAGAATATGTCTCAGGCTTTAAGCTGTTTGTAAGGCTGGGTGTCTGATTACCCAGCTGGGTCCCGGACACCCCAAAGTTCGGTACGGACCCGAACTTTACAGTCCGGGTTCGCTCAACTCTAGTTGTAAAGCCTCAATGTGTTTCACCTTAATGCATTCTATGCATTAACCTCCCTGGTGGTATGATTATTTCAGATTTTTGGTGCTGAAAGCGGTACGATTATTTTGCATGGAAATTTGGCGTTTTATATTGTAGGCCTGTAATTCTTAGCAATAACTCACTTAAATCTGTCCAAACAAGAGTCTAGTAGACATCCGGGGTATGAAAAAGTTTGAAACATGAAATCATAAATTATAATATAATAAATAACTATAAATAATTATCAGAAATAATGACGTAATAGAAATAAAATGTATTCAATAATGTAATCAAACCAAAAACACTGAAATTTGCTCAGTTGCAGAATTGTCGCTGTCGTCACTTTCAGTTTATGATGATAAATTTCCCCAAAAATCAGTATCACTCAATTCTGCAAATCATTCTTATTTACTATTGCTGTTTTCTAGCTGATAAAAAAACACTTTTGACGTAAAGGGACACTTTTTGGTTGCCATGGACATTCTCAAGTTTCCAGGCAGAAAGAATGACAAATATAATATAAAAGTGCATGCAGGGCACTGGGCAAAGCACTAGGGACAAAGGGGATGTGAAATTATTTCATACAGTAATGTAATCTGTAAGATTACAGTGTACTGTATGTGTGCTGTGTGTTTCCCGCCGGTCTCCGTCCCCGTGCGACGCGACGCTCACAGGGAACGGAGCCCAGCACACAGAGGCATCGGGCGGAGGGACAGACATGCTGACACCGATCTTTTGTCGTTATCATTTATTCTTACTAAACGTCTTAACTCACTATGACTAAAAACCCCTTTAAATAGTAGTATTTGACTTTCACTGCTGTCGCTGTTAAGACGTTGACTCGTTTAAAGTCACAAAAACCAAACTAATGTAATAACTTATGTAAAATAAAGATAATGCAGTAATAAAGACT
>BLSH010409258.1:100804-112571 GCA_018402905.1 Glandirana rugosa | reverse complement strand
CGTCTGCAATGTTTGTCGTCTCTTTCTGTACCTCCTCCAGTAATTCCGCGAACGTGTTCGGTGGCACTGGGTCGTCGTTCGGAGAAACCTTCGTTTGGCAGCGGTACTCCTCCGCTATCGGGTCGTCGTCGTCCGGGACCGTGTCCGGCACCGCCGCGTCGTCCTTTTATGGACAAACGACCGACGGGTCAAGAGTCGGGTCGTCCTTCGGTGTGTCCGTGTTCACCAACGGAACGTTCTTCGTCACGTTACAGAGTGAGTCCCCGCCCTTGTTCGTCGGTAACGGGGATCGTTGGTTCACAGTCACTCCCGGTCGGTAAAAAATGTTTTCGACTGTGGAAAGGCCTCCACATCATCACTGGGTGTCAGCTTTTGTAAAAAATGGCTGGCCCTCACTGACACTTGGTTGCTAGGGGCAATGGCTGCTTGTTCCCGCCCCTGAGTGAGACATTGCACTGCTTCTTGCAAGGCAACCACTTGTGCCTGTGTGGCTTCCTGCTGGGCTGAGAACTGGGCAGCCAGCAAACAGGTATTTTCCTGCTGCGCCGCCACGGCCTGTGCCAGGGCCTGCTGCTGCTGGGCTATCGCCTCCTCATGGCGACGGTTTGCTTCCAAAGAGGCTTGCTGCTGGGTCACGGTGGCTTGTGCAAGCGCCTTAATGACCTCCTCCATGTCTTTCTCTGCTGTTTGTAACGTCTGCGCTGACTTCACCCAAGACATGCCATAAGCACACTGTCTCTTTAAATGTCAGTTTATAGTTTTAAACGGCTTTTGCAGCTGCAAATGCACTCTGCCCGCATCCTTGGCACCAGTTGTAAAGTTGGGGGGATGTGGCTCCCCGGAATTGAGTGCACAAGCCGTTAACTTAATCAGTCCGTGGGTTTATTTTCCAATAAACAAAACAAAGGCAAGCTTTCAGCAGCAAAACAAACTAACAACGGAAAAGTCCGCTTATCTTCAGCACAGAAATAAAGTAAAGGTAACATACAGTTCTTGGAAGACTCTTCAACCCAGGACTTTGCACGGTCTTTATCAGGTAAGCATTGCTTTCAGTCCCCAGCACACGTGGGTCTCCAAACACTTTCAGCTCTGCCAAAACACTGGTGTCTCCTCCCAGCTCCTCCTCACACACCAGCTACACACCAGCTACACACCACTTCCTCTCCTTATGAGCTGCTTCCTGGTTGCTATTAACCCCCATGTGTGCTGGTTTCCCTGTAGTCAGGGGGTGGAGGCCCTATCCCACCCGAATATCACTTTAGGGCCTTCGAAATTCCGGGTCCCTACTACCTCTCTATAAAAAGTAGGGAGAACTGCGAGTCAGCCCTCCCTGTGCTCTCGCTACTCCCGGAACTTCTCACCCCCTCGGGTGACCCCCTGAGCACTACCACTTTCCTTTCAAAAAGACCATAACCCAAATATTGGTGATATATAGCACCCGTCCAGGACCCACCCTTGGCGTCCTGTACAACAGTATCTCACAAAAGCGAGTACACTCCTCACATTTTTGTAAATATTTTATATATCTTTTCATGTGACAACACTGAAGAAATAACACTTTGCTACAATGTAAAATGGTGAGTAGAGTTGAGCGAACCCGGACTGTAAAGTTCGGGTCTGTACCGAACTTTGGGGTGTCCGGGACCCGGACCCGAACCCGGACTTTTCAAAAAAAGTCCTGGTTTGGGCCCGGGGTTCTGGTAATTTTAATAGAAAATCTTAAAAATGCTGTAAAAAAGCCCAGGAAGGTCCTAGAGGTCAGCAAAAATGGGGACAGGGAAATAACTTAAAATATTTTTAAAAAAATAAAAACATAAAAAATGCAAAAATGGAGATCATCTTCAAAATGGGTCTGAAAAGTATTAATTAACATTAGAGGCCATAGAACTGTTCTAAAATCATCTTCAAACTGTGTCAAAAAAGTATAAATAAGCCGGGAGTACCCATATCACTGTTCTGCAAAATGTGTGTATCACTTTAAATGAAACCGTCAATCATTGCACATCTCTTCTGCACAATTATTTCAAGTCTGTGTGTCACTTTAAATCAAACCGTCAATCATTGCACATCTTTTATTCACACTTCTTTTTAAAATGTGTGTATCACTTTAAATGAAACCGTCAATCATTGCACATCTGCTATTCACACACATGTGTTCTGCACCAGAACAGATGTTCTTCACACATTAAATCTTTTCTTCATACATCTGGAAATAGAATAGAACACTTTACCTAAAACCGGGGAGAAACCATACACATGCACTTGAAACATCTGGATAGTGTGTTTGAAAATACAGCATAGAGAAGAGCATGCATATGGTTTCGCTCTTCACACACAGTTTCCAGATGTTTTCAGAACAGTGATATCATATCATATCATAACATTTTAAAAAGAAGTGTGAATAAAAGATGTGCAATGATTGACGGTTTGATTTAAAGTGACACACACACTTGAAATAATTGTGCAGAAGAGATGTGCACTGATTCCCGGTTTCATTTAAAGTGATACACACATTTTGCAGAACAGATATGGGTACTCCTGGCTTATTTATACTTTTTGACACAGTTTGAAGATGATTTTAGAACAGTTCTATGGCCTCTAATGTTAATTAATACTTTTCAGACCCATTTTGAAGATGATCTCCATTTTTGCATTTTTTATGTTTTTATTTTTTTTTAAATATTTAAAGTTATTTCCCTGTCCCCATTTCTTTGTAGGTCACTTGTCCCACCCTTACCCACATTTCCTTCCTTTTGCAGACCTCTAGGACCTTCCAGGACTATTTTACAACATTTTTTGTACCTAAAAGTCCGGGTCTCCATTGATTTCAATGGGGTTCGGGGTCCGGGACAAAGTTCAGGACCCGAACCCGGACTTTGTCCCGAAGTTCGGCCGAACCAGCAGAACCCGGACTTCTAGAAGTTCGCTCAACTCTAGTGGTGAGGTTACAGTTTGTATAACAGTGTAAATTTGCTGTCCCCTCAAAATAACTCAACACACAGCCATTGATGTCTAAACCGCTGGCAACAAAATTGAGTACACCTCAAAGTGAAAATGTCCAAATTGGGCCCATTTAGTAATTTTCCCTCCTCTGTGTCACGTGACTCATTAGTGTTACAAGGTCTCAGGTGTGAATGGGGAGCGGGTTTGTTAAATTTGGTATTATGGCTCTCACTCTCTCATACTGGTCACTGGGAGTTCAACATGGCAAAGAACTCTGAGGATCTGAAAAAAAGAATTGTTGCTCTACATAAAGATGGTCTGGGCTATAAGAAGATTGCCAAGACCCTGAAACTGAGCTGCAGCATGGTGGCCAAGACCATACAGTGGTTTAACAGGACAGGTTCCACTCAGAACAGGCCTCGCTATGGTCAGCCAAAGGAGTTGAGTACACTAGCTCAGCGTCATATCCAGAGGTTGTCTTTGGGAAATAGACATATGAGTGCTGCCAGCATTGCTGCAGAGGTTGAAGGGGTGGGGGTCAGCCTGTCAGTGCTCAGACCATACTCCGCACACTGCATCAAATTGGTCTGCATGGCTGTCGTCCCAGAAAGAAGCCTCTTCTAAAGATGAATCACAAGAAAGCCCATAAACAGCTAGCTGAAGACAAGCAGACTAAGGACATGGATTACTGGAACCATGTCCTGTGGTCTGATGAGACCAAGATAAACTTATTTAGTTCAGATGGTGTCACGTGTGTGTGCCAGCAACCAGGCGAAGAGTACAAAGACAAGTGTGTCTTGCCTACAGTCAAGCATGGTGGTGGGAGTGTCATGGTCTGGGGCTGCATGAGTGCTGCCGGCACTGGGTAGCTTCAGTTCATTGAGGGAACCGTGAATGCCAATACATACTGTGACATACTGAAGCAGAGCATGATCCCCTCCCAATGGAGACTGGGCCGCGGGCCAGCATTCCAACATGAAAACGACCCCAAACACACCTCCAAGATGACCACTGCCATGTAAAGAAGCTGAGTTTAAAGGTGACTGGCCAAGCATGTCTCCAGACCTGAACCGTATTAAGCATCTGTGGGGCATCATCAAATGGAAGGTGGAGGAGCGCAAGGTCTCTAACATCCACCAGGAGTGGAAGAGGACTCCAGTGGCAACCTGTGAAGCTCTGGTGAACTCCATGCCCCAGAGGGCTATAGCAGGGCTGGAAAATAATGGTGGCCACACAAAACATTGACACTCTGAGCTCAATTTGGACATTTTCACTTAGGGGTGTACTCACTTTTGTTGCCAGTGGTTTAGACATTAATGGCTGTGTGTTGATTTATTTTTAGGTGACAACAAATTAACACTGTTATACAAGCTGTACACTCACTACTTTACATTGTAGCAAAGTGTCATTTCTTCAGTGTTGTCACATAAAAATATATAATAAAATATTTACAAAAATGTGAGGCGTGTACTCACTTTTCTGAGATACTGTATACAGTAACTGCCCTGGCACCTTGCATCTGCGTTATACCACCCCACTATTTTTTTTTTTAAAACATAATTTTACCACATCAAAGCTCATAGAAATTTTGCTAAGCAGATCGAATGGCAAATCAATCATATTGTGCGTGGTTTACCCAACATAGAAAAGGCTGATGTTTGTCAGATTGCAAATAAATTTATATTAGTTTTGTTCATACAGCTTCAGAGACAAATAAACTGACAGTGTCTGTAAAAGTCCTTACCCCCGACTCACCGCTGATATCGCTCCAGAATTCACCATGCCTGACTCACTCCTTCCTCCACCTCAATGTTCACAAAACATAGAGCACTTCTTGCAATGTGATGTATTTGGGCCTAGTGGCCAATCACTAGGCCAGGGTAATGTCACATGATGGAGAGGTTGAGGTATGATCTGACACTAGATAGTAGGTTCCAGGCTGCGATGAAAGAAGGAATGTCGGGGAGCAATGAGGTGATTATTCATAAAATAAAGTACACTTCTTTATTCTCATATATGAAAATAACAAACAAACTTCAGCCGAAGCAGAAACTCATGTTCAGTTTTCTCAAAGTCTTGATTACAACTAACACCATTAAGCTTGTGGGATGCAGAGATACAGTAACATTATCACAGGTTTACAAGATGCCAGTGTAGCTTATGCACATTTAAATCGAGTGCAGTTTTATTGAAAGTCATCAAAGTAGTGGAGGTCACGAAAGCACTGGAATCAGCCAAATAATGCTTCCCTACCTGAAGAAGGCAGTTGTCAGTTTCACGTGGCTCACCATCATATAGTATTTTGGCCATAGGAAACTTATGCTTCAAGCACTGAAATCAGTGTGTAAAGGGTCTATAGCCCGCTGGCCATATACAGTTCAAATCTCGACCAGTTCAGTAGCTGAGATTCGAACCATGTATGGGCAGGCTGAATGTACCCAAGTTAATCAATTGGTCAACTTGGGTACAGCCAACCTCCTGGATTGTACATGTGATTATCGCTTGTGGCTGGTATAGCTGTTAGTAATAATCACTTTAAAGAGGAAGTAAACCCTGATGGGTTTTACTTCCTCTATATTACCCTGCAATGTAAAAGCATTAATGGGCTAGTATACACCGCGTATTAGCCCATTATGTGGCACTTACCTGCATTGGAAGCCCGCGATGTCCCCGCTCTAGGCCACATCCATCTTCTGCCCCTCTTCCTACCGGGTCCGCGGACTCTGGCTCTGTGACTGGCCGGAGTCGCATGATGTCACTCCAGTCGTTTCTTCACTGCGCATGTGCCCGATGATGTCCACACATTAAACTACACTGTATATCTCCTAAACCGTGCAGGTTTAGGAGATATGCAGGGAACTTATAGGTAAGCCTTATTATAGGCTTACCTGTAGGCTAAAGTGGTTGTCCAGGGTTGACAACCATTTTAAAAGACATCCTTGTTGGGAGAATTCAATGGTTCGGCAGGAAGGATACCCCTGTCAACACTGCCTGCAACCTGTAGTTGTCCTCTAGGTAAGGAGTCCCCCCAACATAGGGTCTCATCTCTCAAGAAGTTCACCCCTCCTGTCTAGAGCTCACAGGCTGTGTCTCTGAATGGTAGCAACTGCCATGAGCTCTCATCAGACCTATTTTATAATGACCCTGCACACCTGTGAACTTACACAGGTTGTAGTCATCCAGTAAAGCCTAGACACAGGATTGATGGTTCCATCTCACCCTAGACACTTTGGAACCTTCAAGCTTCAGGCCCTATACTACCAAATCCAAAGGAGACTTAGAACACAGCTTTTTCCACTCACAATACACATACTAGAGCTTCTCAAGCTGAAACATTGGAAGCCCTGTGCCATCTTTAGGTCATTATCATAATCACACACTGTGGCAGGGCCTTACACCGTCACAATTGGCAGACTGTAAAAACAACTTAAAATTGATATCATTACAATATCCAAGTAAGTAACATCATTTTTAAAAAGAGATAATCTCATTTAGAACCTCTCAAATGGAACTCAAAGAAATCCCATCAAGGTTCTCTTTCCTGTTACTAGGCCTCTATCTGCTTATTATTGCAAAACTGCCTGTGTACATTTTATTGCCTGTACTATTCACATGCATAATTTGGCCATCTAATTGTGTTTACATGCCAGGACAAACAAAGCATGTGGACATAACTTCCCATTTCTAAAAGCAAACAAATGGAAGATATTGAAACATTCCTTTCACTTTATAAGCTGTATTAATATTTTACCACATTTACAAATGCTGAACAGATGCCAAGATATTTCACGCTGCCAAATGCTGCTTTTATTTTATAGCACATGTTGAGCATTCTGTTTAAAAATGAATACATCTGTTTGATTTTCTTCTTCTCTCTTTTGTAATTTTGAGTTTTCAGGGGATTGCCGTGAACTGGCAGGCAGCAAATTTGGGATTTGAGCAGTAAATATTTCTCAAAACACATTTTTTTTTTCTATATGTCCAAAATATTTAGTCAAAAGCTTAAAAGAACATTGAAAGCTGTTTATTATGAAGACAAAATCTAGAATTACAAATCTGTAGCACAAAATAGGAAAAAACACATAATTGCATATGCTGTGTATTTTATTATTTTTTTTTTTAACAAACTACAGTAAATTAAAAAGAATGATATGTTGTAAACACCATTCTGACTGTTGTGGTGCCTTACTGCACAATATTTCCAACGACAAAGTGCATTGTATTAACCACTTGACCTCTGGAAAGGTCAAGCTCATGACCAGGGTGTTTTTTGCTATTCAGCACTGTGCTACTGTTTTTTTAAGAAGCTTATCCTGCTTCTAACTAATACACTGTTTTACTTTCTCCATCAGCTCCTCCCCTACAGTTATTAACTTTTGTATAGATTGACCCTCCCCCTTAGATTGTAAGCTCTAACGAGCAGAACCCTCTGATTCCTCTTGTACCAAATTGTAATGTAACTGTAATGTCTGCCTTCATTTTGTTAAGCACTGTGCAAACTGTTGGCGCTATATAAATCCTGTATAATAATAATAATTTCATGCACAGGGTCTGGGGCATGTGCTGCTGGCGACCCGGGTTCAAGGTTCTCCTAGGGCTTCTGCCCCTAGAGGAATCTCCATTAGGACAACATGCTGCAGTCTGGGTCTCAGCAGCTGCCGGGGCCTGGAAAAGATTGTCTGAAGATTACATTTGCTGGAGGGCATTATAATGAAGTCTTAGGTCCGGAGAAGGTTCTTGTTATCTCCCTCACTGAGAATCTAACTGCAGATGTTGGGTGGCAAACAGCTCCGGGGACACTGTGATTAAAGAGCTTGGTGTGGACTGTTAGTTGTGCAAATGCCAGAAGGGAACTAAGTGCCAGAGTTTGCTATATGGACCGGTCTTAGATATACTGGCCATTCCCTGTTACCTCCAGGAAAAGCTGCTATTAGAAGAGTAAGACATTTGTCCTCCCATTATTGCTATTGACCGTTTTGGAGTATCTTGTGACCCAAAAAGCCTCTCCTGATAAAGTTCTTCAGAAAAAAATACTAAAAAGACATGAACTGTTGGTGTGTGTGGGACTGAGCTTGTGTGACCCTTAGCCTCTGTATTACTTGAGAGAACCTGGGCACATTCTTAGTGCCCCTCCAGGGGTAAGCACTATGTCAGCAACAGTATTTGCATACTCTGTATGCACAACAAAGAGAGAAGGAAGAGCAAAAAGAAGAAGAGATTCTCAGTAGGGGTCTGCACACACCATTTTTTTCTTCAATTTTTTATTCAATTTTTTATTTATGTTGATGATAGACACCATTGTAAAGAGAGATCTGTTATAAGAGAATTATGAGTGCAGTCATTGGTGAGGAGGGACAGAAGTGTCTGTAGGATATGACACTTCAGAGGAGGATGTCTCAGAATTGAGCAGCGTTTTAACAACGCGGGCAACAGAGAGGTAAGTATTTATTTTATTTAACAGAGTTGCTCTAGGAATCAAATGAATGCAACAAATGCATTTGTCAATACTTTAATATATATTTAATTAACAGTCCCATTTATTTATTTGAGTATTTATTAAATTATTTAATTCCTTTATTAATGTATTTATTTGCATGCAATGCAAGTATCTAAATTTAGCTTATTATCAGCCTCTTGTAAGTTGTTATTTAGCAGAGCTGAAGAAACTGGGAAAGGGAGGGACAGCATAAGGAGCCAGTCAGTTGTACTGCAGTGGAGTGTTCATGTGGTAACACTGAACGTGCTGATAGGAGGAGAGAGCGGAGTGACAGAGATGAGCTCATCAGTTTGCTGCTTCTCCTTTGCTATCCAGTAACAGGCTGGGGAGGGACACCACTTGTGGTTATTACCTTGCAGTACAGAAAAATCAGGTCTCCTGTCCTGCCAGAAATGGCTGTGCGGTGTGGTGGGGCTGTGCAAATCTTAGAACTGGGTGGACAGATATACAAATCCTTTGGCAGGTAAAACAGCTCTCATATACTGTGCATATTGCATCTGTGTATTTAGCTGTTTGCCTTGAGTTCAGCTGTATGGACTCATTCACACTTGTGATTTTCAAGCCCTTGCAAGGTCATTGCTGTGTAGCCCTCTCACTTGAACGGATCAAGTTTGGTGGTAGTACCGTCCACTGAATGTGAGTTTTGGTGCTTCTGTGGCATGTTTACCACATCCTCTGGCCATCATGTTTGGAGAAGATGAGTGGTCAGGGGTGACAAAAAACACTATTTTTATCACCCTTCCCTCCAAGCTGCACCTGTAGAAAATGCCTAAATTTGAATGTTCTGAGCCCTTAGGAAATAAAGAAGTAAGGAAGAAGCATGGAATAAAAGAAAAAGAAGGTAAGAGGAAAGAAGAGAGGAGCAAGAATGTATGACAAAGGAAGGAAGGAAGGAAGGAACGAGTGAACAAAGAATGGAAGATAAGAGGAAGACAAGAAAGAGTGAAGAAAGGATGGAAGATACAAGGAAGGAAGGAAAGAAGGAAAGAGTGAACAAAGAATGGAAGATAAGAGGAATGTAGGAAGGAAGGAAGGAAGAAAGAAAAAGGTAAGAGGAAGGATTGAAGGAAAAAAAGGTAAGAGGAAGGAAGGAATGAAGCAAAGAAGGGAAAATGGAAAAAGAAGGTCAGAAGAAAGGAAAATGAAGGAAAAAGAAGGTAAGATGAAGGAAGGAAGGAGGGAAGGGAGGAAGGAAGGAAGGAAAGAATGATGAAAGCATGGAAGATAAGAGGAAGGTAGGTAGGAAAGAAGGAAGGAAAGAGTGAACAAAGGTTAAGAGGAAGGTAGAAAGGATAGAAGGTAGGAAAGGAAAAGCACAAAGTAATAGCAATAAATTGTTTTAATAGTTTATTCTTAAATAGATAAATGTTATTAGATCAATGCCATTTAGCAACTTTAACCTTCCTAGCGGTTTTCCCGTGTCTGACACGGGGTAAAAATTCCCTGCTACTAGCGTTGATCCCGTGTCAGACACGGGGTGAGCTGCAGAGCGCACAGCGAGTGCCTTACCTGCTCCCACGATCCAGCGATGCAGCGATGTTCGCTGTACTCGCTGGGTCTGTCACTTCCTAGTTCCTAGTTCCGCTCTCTGCGACGCAGCGACGCACGGGTGCGGAACTGGGTGGGAAATTCAAAAAGTGAAACACACACAGTACATACAGTACACTGTAATCTTATAGATTACATTACTGTATGAAAACATTTCACATCCCCTTTGTCCCTAGTGGTTTGCCCAGTGCCCTGCATGCACTTTTATATAATAAATGTCATTCTTTCTGCCTGGAAACATGAGAATGTCCATAGCAACCAAAAAGTGTCCCTTTGCGTCAAAAGTGGTTTTTGATCAGCTAGAAAACACCGATAGTAAATAAGAATGATTTGCAGAATTGAGTGATACTGATTTTTGGGGAAATTTATCATCAGCAACTAAAAGTGACGATAGCGACAATTCTGCAACTGAGCAAATTTCTGCGTTTTTGGTTTGATTACATTATTGCATACATTTTATTACTATTATATTATTATTTTTGATAATTATTTTTAGTTATTTATTATATTATAATTTATGATTTCATTTTTCAAACTTTTTCATACCCGGGATGTCTACTAAACTCTTATTTGGACAGATTTAAGTGAGTTATTCCTAAGAATTACAGGCCTACAATATAAAACGCCAAATTTTCATGCAAAATAATTGTACCGCTTTTGGAACAAAATTCCAGACAGAATCATACCGCCAGGGAGGTTAAAGCACATTAAAGCATTTGTGATTATATAGACTTGCGTTAACTTTTTTCTCCACAAGTTTAGCTGGCAGGAGCTTCAGAGGACATGGAGATTGATTACAACAGAAATTGGAGACATATACTTACCTGTACACCGTGTGTTTTTGAAGGCTTTGTGAGTTTTCATCTTTCATCTATTCATCTAGTGACCTTATTCAGGACCTGGAGAAATCACTTCAAAGTCAGCAACACTGCCGTCTCCATGCTGGGTCACTGTGGGTCTATTTCAAGAGGTGATGTTGATCTCTTAGTGTTTTTCTCAGTGAATAAATGTTGCTTCATTTTTTTTTCTTTGTTTACTTGACCAACAAATAAAAGATTTATTTTCTGGACTTTTCATTTACTTTATCTAACTTAATTAAAAAGATAAATAGCACTGTGTGGAGTGCAACAACCTACAGCAAGTATTCAGCATTCTTTTTTTCCCATACTAAATTACAGTAAGGAGAATTCTGATTGGCTGGTAGAGGTGACTGCTCTTTGCATGTTGTGTCTGCCGCTTGGCCAGTAAGAAATAAACTGTCAAATGCCACAAACATTGTGTGAAGAGGTTACATGATTAATTAAAAAGTACCTGAATGGAATGCTCTGTTTAATGCAAAATTTCTCAAATGGGGTGTCACGGCACCCTGGAGTGCCATCTGGGGTCCTGTACTGTGCCCTGTATTTTTGCACATCTTCATGCATTTTCATGGTGCAGGCAGACCAGCCACCAACATCACAGAAATGCATGATTCTAATCCAAGGCTGTGGCATTCAGGGCCACACTTGAATGCTCTTGAATTCAGAAGAGGAAAGAAGTCTGCCTCTATTTCCATTCTATTCTGCTCTGCTTCCCTTCCCGTGAAGATAGCAAGGTAGGACCCTGATGTGAAGGTGGAGGCTGAGGACTAAACTGTATCTGAGCACCACAAACCACAAAAATCTATTTGATTAATTTTCAATATTCAAAACAAAATCCATCCATCCATGTTTCCATGCCTTATTTTGTTAAGAAATCACTTTGCGGGGGGGGGGGGGGGGGGGGGGGGGGGGGGGGGGG
>BLSH010409258.1:70167-95631 GCA_018402905.1 Glandirana rugosa | reverse complement strand
CTCCGGGTTCCGGGGTGGATAAGTTTCTTTTAAATGAGACGCGAGATAAGGATTTATAGAACCCGAGACGAGCATAAGTTATCTGGTAAAGAGTTGTATTTTACCTTAAATTTTCTAGTTGATGAGGGACGTAGCGATAGAAGACCACTGGTATTGTAAACAAAGGGAATTACAGTTCCCTAATTTGTCGGGGTTATTTCTTTTGAATACACCAGTCTTCATCTCAACTCGCTTGGGCCTGACATTTCAAGCCCAGGCATGACTTGAAACCCCACAGACCCTGGGCTTGGGCCTGAAAAGTTTTTTTCAGGCTCTAGGACCTTCCTGGACTTTTTTACAGCAATTTTCAGAACTTTCATTAAAATTACCAGAACCCCGGACCCGAACCCGGACTTTTTTTGAAAAGTCCGGGTTCGGGTCCCAGACACCCCAAAGTTCAGTACGGACCCGAACTTTACAGTCCGGGTTCGCTCAACTCTACTTCTGACCACATAAGTTTTCTTTATTGGGGCTGTTTAATCCCTTGACATTAAGGGAAACAAATGTTATGGTCACCAGAAGATAGCGATGCAGGGAGTAGTTGATCTTTTAAATTCCATTTTATGTTGAGAAATGGTCTATTGAATACGAGCAGAGCCCAAGATATTTAGGAATAGAGCGCAGAGTAAATTTTCTTTGAATAGGTGGGGCCTTGGGCCTCTCGGGAAGTGGTGTGTTATCATCCAGTCTAACCAGGAATATTGCTTCACAAAGGATAACAGTGTGTACAGAGGATCTGGTTTTTTTGTGTACCAGGGTGGAAGTCCTAAAAGTAGGATGCTACAAGTGAGGACACAAAACATACAAACAACAAAAATAAAAAAGAGTCCGGGTTCTACCCCAGATTCAAGAAGCAGTGAAATCTGCATTTTGGCAGGGCTTAGCACATAGATGCCGACAAGGCAAAAAGGGGTGCAAAACTGAAACTTACTACAGTAATGGGCTCAAAATATTAGGTAGCTGTACGTGCAGTGAATGTCTGGTAATTACCCTGGGATGCTGGAGACCATTCAATTCTGAGTTTGGAAGGCCCTCTTCTGTTCTCTGCTGGAATTTCAGCAGGAAGGCTTTGCCATTCCTTGAGGTAACGGAAGCCAGCTTCCAATGAGTGGATGTTGATGTTTGATCTTAAAATATCACTGTTAATTTGGATGGGGTCCCCCAGTGGTAGGTCACATTATGGTTCCTTAGAGCTTTAGTTATGGTGAGTAGTTGTTTTCTGTGTTGGATGGTGGCCCTCAAATTGGCCCTTTAGTTGTTTTTGCTGTTCCTTATAGGCATCCACTAAGCTGTTATGTGTAGGGAATGTGTCCTCCATTTTATGTTCTATATGAGATACTCTCTGTTGCAGATCCTGAACTGATGCATTAATAGGGGTTAACATTTTCACCATAGCACTATGTAGTGAGTCCCTCAAAGAAATTAGCATTTGTTTTAAATTAGCCATATACAGTGAGGGTTGGGTGGAATGCTTTGCAGCACTCTCTTCCATATCAGATTCTTCTCCAGACAAATCACCCTACTTAGCCTTTTTTAAATTTGGCTGAGCTGGGGGTGGAGGTACTGTCATGAGGTGAGGAGTTGTTATTGCCTTTTGTTGCGTGAGAGATTGCTGTACATACCGAGGATGCCAAATCACTGGTGTCTGATGAGCTTTCCCCTGCATCCGCCGCACATGTGGCCGGGTTGGCACCATCATGGTACACCTGGTACAGTCTGTAAGTTTCAGCGGTCCTGATCGCTGGGATCATCGTTTGAATTTAAATCACTAGTAAAAAGGCTTAATTTAAATCAACTCGATTTAAATCACAATTTTTAAAGAGCAACTGCTATCTCTGTCCCACAGTGTCCTCTGACCTGCTGATGACTCACTTACAGTCCCATTCACTTTGATTACTGGTGATGCGGCAGTGACACAACAAGATGAGGGACTTGGAGGCAACAGGTGAGTGGATGCCCACTAACAGGCACTGCCATGATGGATCTGAAATGACAGGTGCTCTTTAAATGTAATTACATATTTTTGCTGGTAGTTAGAATATTTAATATTTGCAAACAAAATGAAGGTTTCCTATTTAGAACAATAAGCTGTCAGGTTAGTAAAACAGCAATATCAGAACCAATTCAGTCATACAGTTTGTAGGGTACATAGATTTGCAAAACAATGGGATAAAGGAATATTACTGTACTTTGTTTTATCTCATGGTTACAGTGAAATTGTGTGAATGCATCAATGCAGTGCATGTTATCTTAGCTTGCAGAGCTTGGATTCATTGAATGAGTTTACCAAAAATGTAAATATTAAAGAATATACAGCCTCATGCAACATAACTAAGCTCTATTTCAAGATGAATAAACTAAATTATTAATGTATCCAAAATAGAATACTATCTTTAAATAGATTTTTACTCCAAAAGCAATATATTAAAATACATTTGATGTAAATTTTAAAAATCTGATTTAAATTTTAAAAATCTGATTTAAATAAAAAAAATCAAATTTTTTTGATTTGTTTTTTTAAATCATCATTGAATTTTATCCACTCTGGTTATAAAACTTTCGCACCCTATCCAAAACTTAAAAATAATGGTATGGCTGGGGATCCACTATAATATAATGGCACTCATGGGCCAGTGCCTAGGGCAGTGGGGTTTTGATGAGGTCAGCCCCAAGCCCCAACATTTAGAAAATGTAGAAAAAATTTATTTCTAGCATCTGTCCACATCTGGAAACTTTTGACTGAATTTAGCAACAGCATTGTCAGAAGATTCTTCATAGTTCTCAAGCATGAAATCATCTCCTCCTTCTAGTGTTTGTTGATCTACATGGTATATCAAGCAGACAGCATGCCGTCTTCAATAGGACTTTGTGGCATCATATTTTACTAATTTCATCATAAGACATAAAGCGTGAAGCTTGTACAAAAGGGTATCATGATTCAGGGCAGCGTGATGTCTAAATAAAGTGGAGGTAGAAGAAAGGAGCTGGATACAAATCCTTCAACAGTAGTTGAGTGATATGTGTTTAAGCGGAATAGCCTAGGTTTTTCAGCTTTCCACAAAATTAGAGGACCCACCAAGAGATGGGGGTCGCTCAGCTTGAACAGTGAACATTTCTGCACTACCTCTACCTACAATGTGAAAACTTAAATATATGAAGGGTGCTGCTCACATACATACTGTATGCGCTCCTGCACATGGATGTAATGTAAAAAGTAATTATGCGGCACCCCCTCTTTTAGTGACTATGTGGTCAAACACTAATAGTACATAGATACCCTAAGTGCTAAGTGAACATATATATAACATAAAGCATCAAATATAGATGTAAATTGACACTCCACATTCACATAAAATCGATATTCAATTATGTGATATAAGTCCAAAGGAACTGTAACAACAATCTTATTAAAATAAGTTCCAAGGGGCATGGCCTGGTGTATGGAGCCGTAGGAAGTGCCTTCTTGTGGCTCCCGGTCCTCATGGCTCTTACAGAGTATATAGCCCGCTCGAAGCCTGCCCACTTGGCACAAATGGGGAAAAACAAGCCCAAGGACCCGAAGGGGACAGGCGGAGGTGATCTGGGGCATTTCATCACCCGATCCTCAGCCTCAGCCCAGTGGCAGTCAGGATCCAAGATGGCGTTGGCGCCTCCTTCACCAGCCCACTCTGAGCCCAAACTAGATCACCAGGTGAGCTCCCGTACCCGCAGCATTTCTCCTGAGGGGCATGATAGATTATCCAGGTGTTCCAGGAGCCACTCCAATGCTTCCTTGGACTTTGCCTCTGAGGACTGATGGAATCCCAGCTTAAATCACTGCATACTTACATTAGATCCCTGCCTACCAAAGCAGATTTTGAGCACTGTGTGAAAAGAATTGAGAAAACTTATAGGCAGGAGATCTCTGAACTCAAAAAGGACATGGGGTCCGTCTTGAGGACATAGAGAACACCACAGATGGTCTTTACAGTGCCCTGCAGTCTCATCAGGAAATTTTAAACTCCAACACGGTTCTGTTACTACAGCTCTCATACCAACAAGATGACATACAAAACAGAAACCGTCGCACTCGCAATAATATAAGAATCCGAGGATTATCTGAATCTGTGGAGGGGAAAGATTTGCCTATAGCTGTGACTGCTATCTTTAACCAATTATTGCAAAAACCCAAAGATGATCCTATAGAGCTGGACCATAGGACCTCCAGCCCGAGGAATCAAGACCTCTCCTTCATCCGTAACACTCTTTGCAGGGTCCATTTCTACAGAGTTAAAGAGGAAATCATGCATGCAGCCAGTACCCAGGATACAATACTTTTCAATATTGCTCCTGTTATGCTCTTCCCTGTTTCTCGCCAGACTCTGGCCATGCGACAAGCATGCTTTTACAGGAGCGCAGAATTAAATATCAGTGGCGCTTCCCCTTCCAGCTCTGAGCCCATCAGGAAGGCAAGATGGCACTGTTTGGCATGCTTGGGGATTTACCAAATTTCCTCAGCACACTTGACCTCCCTCAGGTTTCCCTGACAGTATGGCCCTGCGCCCCATCTACGCCGGGGCTTCCCTTTGCCCTGCAATGGCAGAAGTTAGGTCGCAAGAAGAGATCCAGGTCCCATTAGGGCACATCGGGGCACATTAGGGCACATGGAGCACATCAGGCACATTAGGGCACATCAGGGCACATTAGGGCACATCAGGCCACATCAGGGCACATGGGGGCTCATCATGGCACATGGAGCACATCAGGGCACATCAGGGCACATTAGGGCACATCAGGGCACATGGGGGTACATCAGGGCACATGGGACACATCACGGCACATTAGGGCACATCAGGGCACATGGGGGTACATCAGGGCACATGGGGGCACATCAGGGCACATGGGGGTACATCAGGGCACATGGGGGCACATCAAGGCACATGGGGACACATCAGGGCACATAAGGGTGCATCATAGCACATAAGGGTACATCAGGGCACATGGGGGTACATCAGGGCACATAAGGGTACATCAGGGCACATGGGGGTACAGGGCATTCATGTGTCATGCTGCTCCCTGTTGGCCCCGCCCCTCCTCTCTCCGTGTCAGTCACAGGTGATGTCACAAGCCAATTGGAGTGGACGAGGAGAGAGGAGGGAGTGGGGCCGCCAGGGAGCAGCGTGTCCTGACATGAATGAGAACTTCATACACAGCCGCTCCCTGCGCTTCTCTGCAGTTGAATCCGTCAGGCGCCAGCTGACTGGCGGTGATTGATCGCGGGGACCCCTGTGAGGATGAGGCCGGCCCACCGGGAAATTCCCGGTAGTCCCGATGGTCAGTACAGGTCTGCTCCCATTCCCTAATAGCCCGTGACAAGGCTCGTAATTATTACTACTCAGCCAAAAAGCCAAAAAGTGTGGTCAACATTTAGCGAGGACTCTACACCCAAGACCTCCACACCACCCCATTCAATTTATTAGCAATCCTAACGTTGGAAAGGTTTTCAGTACCCAAGGTATATCCTTATCTTTTCAACAATACTACTCCCAGCTCTATAATTTATCACCCCGGCAGATGACTCTATGCTAGCACCCCCGTCAGATGACATTAGGGCCTATATTTCTGAAACAGCTCTTCCTGATATAGATACCCAGGATACTACAGACCTGGACAAACCCCTGGTTGAACCTGAATTCCTACATTATCTCACAAAAATGAGTACGCCCCTCACATTTCTGTAAATATTTTATTCTATCTTTTCATGTGACAACACTGAAGAAATTACACTTTGCTACAATGTAAAGTAGTGAGTGTACAGCTTGTATAACAGTGTAAATGTGATGCCCCCTCAAAATAACTCAACACACCTCCATTAATGTGTAAACCGCTGGCAACAAAAGTGAGTACACCCCAAGTGAAAATGTCCAAATTAGCCCAATTAGCCATTTCCCTCCCCGGTGTCATGTGACCCGTTAGTGTTACAAGGTCACAGATGTGAATGGGGAGCAGGTGTGTTAAATTTGGTGTTATCGCTCTCACTCTCTCATACTGGTCACTGGAAGTTCAACATGGCACCTCATGTCAAAAAATCTCCCTGAGAATCTGAAAAAGGAATTGTTGCTCTACATAAAGATGGCTTAAGCTATAAGAAAATTGCCAATACCTTGAAACTGAGCCACAGCACGGTAGCCAAGACCATACAGCAGTTTAAAAGGACAGGTTCCACTCAGAACAGGCCTCGCCATTGTCGACCAAAGAACTTGAGTGCATGTGCTCAGCATCATATTCAGAGATTGTCTTTGGGAAATAGACGTATGAGTGCTGCCAGCATTGCTGCAGAGGTTGAAGGGGTGGGAGGTCAGTCTGTCAGTGCTCAGACCATACGTCGCACACTGAATGAAATTGGTCTGCATAGCTGTCGTCCCAGAAGAAAGCCTCTTCTAAAGATGATGTACAAGAAAGCCCACAAACAGTTTGCTGAAGACAAGCAGACTAAGGACATGGATTACTGGAACCATGTCCTGTGGTCTGATGAGACCAAGATAAACTTATTTGGTTCAGATGGTGTCAAACGTGCGTGGCGGCAACCAGGTGAGGAGTACAAAGACAAGTGTGTCTTGCCTACAGTCAAGCATGGTGCTGGGAGTGTCATGGTCTGGGGCTGCATGAGTGCTGCCAGCACTGGGGAGCTACAGTTCATTGAGGGAACCATGAATGCCAACATGTGCTGTGACATACTGAAGCAGAGCATGATACCCTCCCTTTGAGACTGGCCACAGGGTAGTATTCCAACATGATAACAACCCCAAACACACCTCCAAGACGACCAATGCCTTGCTGAAGAAGCTGAGGGTAAAGGTGATGGACTGGCCAAGCATGTCTCCAGACCTAAACCCTATTGAGCATCTGTGGGGCATCTTTAAACAGAAGGTGGAAGAGCACAAGGTCTCTAACATCCACCAGCTTCTTGATGTCGTCATGGAGGAGAGGTAGAGGACTCAAGTGGCAACCTGTGAAGCTCTGGTGAACTCCATGCCCAAGAGGGTTAAGGCAATGCTGGAAAATAATGGTGGCTACACAAAATATTGACATTTGGGCCCAATTTGGACATTTTCACTTAGGGGTGTACTCACTTTTGTTGCCAGCGGTTTAGACATTAATGGCTGTGTGTTGAGTTATTTTGAGGGGACAGCAAATTGACAATGTTATACAAGCTGTATACTCACTACTTTACATTGTAGCAAAGTGTAATTTCTTCAGTGTTGTCACGTGAAAAGAGATAATAAAATATTTACAAAAATGTGAGGGGTGTACTCACTTTTGTGAGATACTATAGGTGCTATCAAAGATTTGAAAGTAGGCAAATGTCCTGGCCCAGACGGGTTTACCCCTAGATTTTATAAAACCTTTGCACTTCCTCTGACCTCTATACTCACTAAAGCATTCAACTATATAGACGATAATACTCAGCCTTCTAAAGAGCTTTTATCAGCCAATATATCCGTTCTTCCGAAACCGGGCAAGAACCCCTCCGAATGCAATAGCTATCAACCGATATCTCTTTTAAATATTAATATTAAACTGTTTGCGAAGGTGCTTGCCAATCTTTTATCCCCTCTCCTACTGGCAGGAGGCAAGGAACAACACGACCAAAAGGATTCATCTCATTTCTTATATACAGTGACACAACCTGAAGGCAAGCCTTTTAGCCTTCGATGCCGAAAAGCCGTTTGCCAGGGTTAATTGGCAATGTTTATGCCTTTCCTTAGAGCAATTGGGCTTGGGAAATACCTTTATTAGTAAAGTCATGTCCCTTTACTTCCGACCTTCTGCGTCCATGCTGGTTAATGTTTCCATCTCAGAGCCATATGGCATAAATAATGGCACACACCACGGGTGCCTTCTCTCTCCCCTTCTATTTGTTATTATCATAGAACCTGGCGTGTGCTCTTCATCAAAACGAATCAATTCAGAGTATACAGACCCCCTCTTCTCATAACAAAATTTCTCTCTATGCAGACAACCTCCTGGACTATGTCCAACACCCTCACACTTCCCTCCCTACACTGTGTAGTGAATTTCGCAGATTCTGGGCTTTTAGCCATTTCGAACTTTTCAATGGCAAACTAAGGGCATCTCCTATCTAGGGGTCATTATTCCCACTAACCTATCTGATCTTTACACGCTTAATTACGTCCCTCTCCTTTCTCACATTGGGAAGGACTTGGACTGTTGGTTGGTGTCCCCCCTACCTTGGTTTGGGCATCTTAACACCCTCCCAAAGCTACTTTACTTATTCTAAATGGTTCCTATCTCAGTCCCTAGATCTTTTTTCATTTGAAACAGAGGTCTTTCTAGGGTTCAATACAAATTACTCACACTTCCAAAGCTTCAAGGAGTAGTGAGTCTCCCAGATTTTGAACTCTATGATGGCACACACCCTCGAATGGTTCCCTGGTCCCCTTACTAAAGCCTCTACCATGATCGAACAAGACCTGACCCCAGTTGACCTAAGATCCCTCCTTTGGGGCTATAATCGTGACCTACATTGCCTACACTCCCCTTCCCCTCTAATGCTAGCTGCTCTTCGGTTGTGGTATAAGAGAGGGCTAGGCTCCATTCTTTCCTCTGATCCCTCTCCTCTCATACCATTATTTGACAACCCTGCTTTCACTCAGGGAATAGGAGTCTCTACAGTGGGCTAATTCGCCTGGTCTGAGTGAATATGTTCATGCACCCCAATTTGGAACCCCGGTTGTCCCTGTGGGATTGTGAGACAATAAACAATTATTTCTCTCTACTCATACACATCACAACCTGCAGTACTGGAATCTTGACTCGGTTTTCCTTTTGGATGTACAATACTACCCCCGAAGAAAGGAAATTGCTCCTGAAGCATGTAGGGTACAGGTACACATCCAAGAAGGACCATTTGTCAATATCCAGTCATACTATCCATATGATTGTACTGCATAAAATGCACTTTGTTTTTACTGATTATGTATGTATTGTGTATGGTCATACACTTTTTATACTTTGTACAATAAAACTTTGAGTTTTTTATAAAATCAGCGTCTTATACAAACTGCCTTAAAAGTCCCACTATTGTACCGGTGGAGTACTGTACCCAAACATGGTCTCTTTTAAGAGATACAATGTTTCCTTAAGACTGTTGCTTTTAGACCTGTACATGTAATGCTATGGACGACAGCCATTTTGCTGACTTTTTGTACTCCTATTGCTGTGTCTTATCCCTGTTATAAAATGTAAAACAATATAAACATTTGCACCTATAAAATAAGTCCCAAAGTGAAATATCCACTTATCCTCCTTAGCTCTCCTCCTTGGCTTTGTGCAGAAATGTTACAGTACCACTACCATCATGCAAGTGTGTACCCACCACCTACACTCCAATGCGCTCACTTTAAGTCATGGACCTAAGAACATACGTTGTTAGGTCAAATGCGCTTAATCCTCCTTGGGGTGTGGATATGCCAAACATTACAATCGAGGAAGGTGCTACTACTAGAAGATACTTGGGAAACGAGACACCAGTATATCCACACCCCAGGGGGGATTAAATGCATTTGACCTAACAAGGGCACACAGGAAACCGCCTAGGGCTGCATTTTGTCACAGCACACAGTGCCGGATCCCATGACACTATACAGCGGTGCAGCACATCATGCTGGAGAAAAGCAAGGTGCACCAGAAACTAAGTGCAACAGAAGATGCAACGAATGGTATATTTAATTAAGATCAGCCAAATGGCTACTCACGCTTTTATGAAAATCAAGAGGCAGTATAATACTGTGGTCACTCAGCGGATCCTCGGTGAATAGTGGTGTGTAGATGTTGACACGAGAGGAGAGGAGAGCGACATCCATCTCATTGTCTCGAGAAACAGCATGGAATGCACTCGGAGTCACGTCGGAAGTGACGTCAGAACATGGAGATAACGTTTCAAAGCATCTGCTTCTTCGTCAGGTCTTACCTCACTTCCGATGCAACTCAGAGTGAGTTTCATGTTGGTTTCCAAGATAACAAATAACGAGATGGATGTCTGGCCGGTTGTTCCTCTCCTCTCATGTCAACATCTACACACCACCATCCCCCGGGGACCCGCTGAATGGCCACAGTATTATACTGTTATATGCCTATCGATCATCATAAAAGTGTGAATAGCCATTTGGCTGATTTTAATTAAATATACCATTTGTTGCATCTTCTGCTGCACTTAATTTTTGGCACACCTTGCTTTTCTCCTATTTGTTCTTCCAGAGAATTCTTCCCTCTCCAGGGAGCTGCCACTAATGCTGCATACGTATACCTCTTGGACTTTATAGACTTTTAGTTGTACTAAGTGTGTTTCTGTTTTGTCTTGCAGCACATCATGCTGTTGTACATTGCCATCAATAAAATGTACACTTCACATAAAGTTTGTATAAAAAAAGGGGAGCCGTGTGATGCACTGAATCTCGCACAACAGTGCCCCCTACTGCAGCCAGCAACAGACAGCTGCCGGAGCGGTGAAGCGTATATTATGATATGAACTCAGCCTAATACAGTGATCAGCACTAGATTTTGCATTCCATACCGAGCAGATGTCCAGTTTCATTGTGAACACAGGACGCTGCTCACATTAGGAATCACTTTGCATTTTCTCAATGAGCCCCGGTTCACATGCGGATCAGATATGATCCGAAAAGCATAGATTTGAATGTAATCTAAAAAAACATTATTTCCAATGAAGGCTGTTCACATATACAGTATTTCACAAAAGTGAGTACACCCCTCACATTTTTGTAAATATTTTATTATATCTTTTCATGTGACAACACTGAAGACATTAATGGCTGTGTGTTGAGTTATTTTGAGGGGACAGCAAATTTACACTGTTATACAAGCTGTACACTCACTACTTTACATTGTAGCAAAGTGTAATTTCTTCAGTGTTGTCACATGAAAAGATATAATAAAATGTTTACAAAAATGTGAGGGATGTACCACTCCCCTCACAAATTCACACAACATTTGCATTGAATATTGAGGATATTTGCCAGGACACCATGGATCATCAAGTAGAGTCCAATTGTTTTTTATTAAAGCGTGATCCCATCACAAAATAGTTAGTACAATGTTTCAAAGTCATGCAGGACCCCTTCATCAGGCATGTGATGAAGGGGTCCTACGTGACGCCGAAACATTGTACTAACTTTTTTGTGATTTGATCATGCTTCAATAAAAAAAATGTGGACTCTACTTGATGATCTGTGGTGTGCTGGCAAATATCCTCATTGTGGCTTTCTGATCCAGTCTCCAAGTGGTGGTTACTGCAGCACCCAAAACTCTAGAGCTTTCTCCAGGTACGTGTCTAATGGGAATATGGAGTATTAAATTTGAATTGAAATCGCACATGGCAAGCAGAAATCACAATGCAAATTCTCCCCGTGACAGAAGAGGAAGGGGGAGGCGCATGTAGTATTAAAGCATGAGTATTTATTCCATAAGGTTAAAAACACTTACAAGGCAAATCATGCTTTATCAGATTTGTCATCAGCCCCATGGCTGCCGTTGTCCCGCAAGCTCGTCTGGTGGTCCCAATGGCTTGAAACAAGGGAATTGGAATGCCCAGAATGACCAGAAAGTTCAAGGCATTTATAAATTTTCACTGTGTTCTGCTTTAAATTTGCGCCGAATTTGCAGCGCATAAGTGTGAACTGTCGCTGAGTGCAAAGCATTCTCTGATTGGATCAGAAGAAGTGGGGCAGTGATGTCAAAATTTCCACCTTGCCCAATCATGGAACACTTTGCATTCATTGAGAAAATGCAAAGTGTTGTCTTAATGCCACCAGAATGGGTGGTGTCCTGTGCTCACAATGCAGCAGAGCAGTTGCTCAGCATTAGACCCAAAAGCTAGCAACAATCACTGTAGTAGCGGTATCTTGCACCTTCCACAGGTTCTCCTCCACTCTACTGTGGTAGTGTGGTACCCCACCAGGGGAAGGACACAGGAACCAGGCTGGTTGAGGGTAGGTTTGCCACATTATCCCTTTAATCCAGGACACAGGTTCTGAGGCTAATTTAATGCAGATAAGGCTCCAAGTGAGTTTAATTGCCACCTTAGTCAGCCACAGAACCTGTGTAATTAATGTCCTGGTTAAAGTGATGACGTGGCAACCCTAGTTGAGGGGCTCCAGGGGGTTTGCTCATTTGGGAATAAACTGTTTTGGGACCTGGGATTTCATAGCGATCTGGGTGGGATGAAATCCTCAGTCCTGGATCCTGATTTTGTGATCCACCAGCTCACGGACTGGTCAGGTGTGTGCTGGACTATTTGTAGACACCTGACCATGGTTCTGGGCTCCAACCTCACGATGAGTCCAGACTTGCAAGAGAGAAGCCAGAGAGTGCAGGCCTGCACTCTGAAAGCCAGCAGGGACCCAAGCTTGAGGTCGCTGACAGGAGTCAGGAGAGCTCCATGTGGGAGCCTGAGCAGTGGTGCTGCTGCTAAAGAGAGCCAGGTAGCTTAGTATTTTGTTCGCAATAATGCATGTGTAAGCTAGGAGCCTGAATATGAGGTTATTTGACACTGAGGTGAAAGCCTCCTGTGAGGGAAACCCTTTGTTTTAATTTCTGGAACTTTGACCTTCCTTTAATAAAAGTGGGCCAACAAGCCCGGAAATTGAACTATTTAGTGTGGACTTTTCTCCCAACTTTATACTACACACAAAAAATTAAAAAATTGGCTGATTGTGCTTTAAATGAGAAATTGGAGTCCTGGTTCACTTTAAGGGACACTGTTTTAAACTTTAAAAAAAAAAGAAAAAAAGGAAAAATGTTTATCAATTCAGCCTGCAGAATACCAGTGCTTTCCATTATTCTCTGAATAGCTGTATGCTTCACATATGGAGAAAAGGATTTTTAATCGAGCCCTGAGGGTTAACAAACAAGTGAAGTAAAAGCAGAGCAATTAGCCAGCTATTCATTATGAGGGCTGTGATACGTATAAGATGATATTGTCTCTCCCATTATTGTATTGCTAGCACAGGAAAGTCAGATCCAATGCAGACCTATAAGTTGCAATCAATACTTCTTAATCTGGCTGCGGAAATGTCAAGGGGAAATCAGTTGGAGTCTTTAATATGCGAAGAAGAAAAAAAAAAACTTTGGTACAATGTGAGCTCATTGTCTCATTCCCGATCTGTCATTCTCACAGGATAAAGACATCTCCTTTTGCGAAACTGTACCCATACAGCATGTTTTTTCTTTTTTTAAATGGAATTTAAAAAAAAAAACTTTTGTGTGCAACCCTGATCAACCAAAGGCTTTGCAGGGTAACTAAAGTTCTCAGCTGCAGAAGCGACACACGAAGATCTGATTAATTGGCATGCAGGTGCCATCAATTGCGCTATAGCAACAAAGGAGGCTCAAAAAGTCGAAGACCGCGGCAAATTGAGCTGTTGGATTCGCCTGGGTGGTTGAGATTAAACCTGAGCCATGTCAGCCACTGTGTCAGTGCACTTGGCATCTAAAAATGCAGCTAAAAAAAATAATACAATAATAATGGCTTGATATTCTCTCTTTCAGGGTCTTACAGAGCCAAGTATACGCAGCGGTATCTATGAGATGAGCCATTGAAGGCACAGATGCGCAGCAGAGCCACCTGCTGGGCTTTGTAGGAAAACGCACAACGACGATTGCTATTAAAGGGAAACTACAGTACAGTCAAGTTAATAATCCACAGTAAATGGCACCCTTATTTAATAAAAAGAAAGCAAAAACAGTGATGTTACCTTCATACACAACAGGCTTCCCTACTGTTTATTATGGTCGGCTTTATACAACATTACAATGGCATCTATTGAAAGCAGAGCTATACCTTCTTCTTTAAGGTGTAGCTATATTACAGGTACTTTTATAGCGCCATCAATTTATGCAGCACTTTACATATACATATATTGTATATTCACATCAGTGCCTGCCCTCAAGGAGCTTAAATCTAAGCTATCTAAACCCACAAGCAAAAATGTAATATAATGCAGTTTACCAATCTTTAAATGTGCTGGCTGCATTTGTTTTCTTTTCTCTGAGTTTTTTTCCTTTATTTTCACCAGGTGATCCAGCCAGTAATACACTTCCTATCTTAGGATGGAGGATCAATGGAGACACCCAGGGAAGTAGCATTCTCAACCTGGGGAAAGGGTAGTGTTAGATGTACTAACGAATTTAAATAGACTTATCCAACAAATTGAAGTTGAGCTCCAGCTAAAACTTTTTTTTTTTCAACTTAAATTTTTTATTGATAATCACAAATTTTACATGCGATATTCCGGTAGATATTTCTTGTTTACATCTTCAAAATTACATAAACATAAAGAAATTAGACACAAGGTGTCAACATGCAATAGCATAAGGTAACTCAAAATGATATGATATATACTATAGATGGTATCTTATAATAATGTCAGCATTCCTATTTGCGTGCATCGGATCGACCTCCTTATGAGATATAGCCTATCCCCCCTGTTGGGAACATTCTGTGGATAGGCTAATAGAGCATATGATTAGGAGTGCTTTAGAGGCCCTACAAGTATCCCCCTGTGGGGAGTAGGGTATTGTAGTTAGCATTAGTAATGGGCTCTGGTTCTAAGGTGAGCAACATGTTATTTTTAGTAGTCTAGAGGTGATTTATTAACTAAGTCTGTTGTGCCATCTTTATTAATGCCACTAAAAAGTACTAAAAAGTACTAGTTTCTACCTGCTTTTTTTGTGTATCTGTGTATTTGTTACGTCTCTTATATTTTCATGTTATTGATGCTACGCTAGAGGCGTTTTTGGAAGTTAACCAAACATCCCAGTGCCTGTGGAAAGTCTGTGCTCTCCCGTCTATATATAACAGCATTTTCTCCATCATGCATTGACTATTTACTCTATTTATGATTTCTTCAATATTTGGAGGCATAGTCGATCTCCATTTAGCCGCTATGGAGATACAAGCTGCGTATAGAGTATGCGTAACTACTTTTCTTGTTGTGCACGGGCAGGATTCTAGTCCTGGAGTTATACTGCACTTAGTACTGGTGATGTCTGTTATTAGGGAGGACACATCCCTCCACAGGCGATATATAACCTTACATGACCAAAATACGTGTAATAGGTTACCAGGGGATTAGTAGCCCCTCCAGCACATGGGGGATAATTTTGGGTCTATTGTGTGTAGACGCATCGGGGTCATGTACCACCTATGGAGGAATTTTTGTGAATTATCCCAATGGTCAATGCATGCTGATGATTTGCATTTATATTTTATTGCAAGTAGCCATTGTGGTATTGCAAATGTCTGTTGTTGTTCTTTTTCCCATTTAACCATAGCTGGGAGTTTGTCATGCATATGGCGGTAATTGTAAAAGCTATAACATAGAGATATGCCTTTAGTTTTAGATGTGTTTTTATTCATTAAGAAATCCCATATAAGCAGGGGTATTTCTGGTAGCTGAATTGGGTTCAACTTCCTGAAATGATTTAGTTGCTGAATTTTAAATTTTTCTAAAGCTGTCGGGTTATTTAATTCTGCGATTGAGTAGTGTATGCCCTTCTGTTTCCATTGATAAGTTCAGAAATCTTGAATTAAAACTCATAAGCTGCTAAAGGTATATGAAGGTGATATATTTTCTCATTTGGATATTTTGTCCTAGTGATTGCGGACCAGGCCTCGATTGTGGCCTGTATAGTGGGGTAGAGTGGAGTGATAGGGATATGGACTATGTTAGAAGCTACTAGCAGCGCCAGTAAGTTATGACCTGGTGTGACCTCTTGCTCAATAACGGACCAGGGTTTATCCTTCTGACATGAGAACCAGTATCGCAGTTGTTCTAGTAGTGATGCCTGATAGTAGGCTTTAGCGTTAGGCAGTCCGCTGCCCCCGATTAACCTGTGCTTATATAGATTTGTTAGGGACACTCTAGGCTTTTTTCCTGCCCATATGAAGTTTCCTAGACATGTGGCTAGTTGCGTAAAAAATAACTTTTGAGGAATAGCTATAGGGAGGGTCCTAAAGAGGTAGAGCAGTTTAGGGAATATTTGCATCTGATAGGCTGCAATGCGTCCTACCCATGTCAGATGAATTTTCTGCATTTGTAGGAATTCTTCCTTTATTCTGGTTAGAAGTGGGGGAAAATTAGCTGCGTATAGGTTAGCAGATGGGTGAGTCAACTGCATTCCCAAATATGTAATAGTAGGTGATTCCCAATTACATGGGAATATATTTTTGGCCTTTTGTATGTTGAGTTCAGTTAGGTTACAGGGAGGGTGAAACATTTATTAGTATTAACCTTGTAGTAGGATATTTTCCCAAAGTCGGTTAGGAGTTTTTGTGCCTCAGCTATGGACGTTTCTGGTTTGGATAGGGTTAAAATTACATCGTCCGCAAACAAGCCGATTTTGTAATCTGTGGTGCCTATTGTAATTCCCTGGATCTCACTATTTGATCTTATTATTTCTGTCAACAGTTCTATAATTAAAGAAAAGATTATTGGGGAGAGAGGACAGCCTTGTCGAGTCCCGTTCGTTAGAATTAATGGTTCAGATAACATTCCCGAAGTATATACTTTGGCACAGCTAACACTTTTTAAGCAGCAATCATATTTTCCCCTTTTGAGATAAAAGGTTTTACATACAGTAAATGAATAAAAGCTGACCATTGTAAACACCACTGTCAGTGGTAAATGTTTTGTCTCAACCCTCTAAGTGCCACTTTTGCTGGACAACTTGGTCTGTTAAAGAAAGTTCAAAATTAAAAGACTTGCTGACAGGATCACCAGATAAACATGAAGGAAAAAGTCTAAAACAAAAAAAGGTAGCCACCACATCTAAGAATTTGTAAACTGTATACAATTTTGTTTTGGAGTTTAAGAGTAGTATTTTTTTTTAGGTGAATGAAACATCGGCCTAATGCTGCATCTGTCCCCCGCCGGCTCTAAGGCTGAGAACCGAACATTAAATCAGCGCTGATCGCTCAGTTCTCAGGGGTCATGAGCAGAGAGCTGGTGACTGTCACTATCCACTGTCTGCTATTCCCCCCCCCCCCACTTACTAGCGCGCCAGGCTGTGGAGGGGGCAGGAGCGCCCGGCTCAGGCTCTCAGTGGCTCACTGAGATTCTAAGCCGGATGCCGATCCAGTAATGTGGGTGGATACCAAGTTCATTGTCGCAATCTTGCATGTGCCTGGACCAGCTCTGTCACATTAGCTGACAGTGGCCTTCAGCCCACTGTCTACTAAAAATGGGTCACAGCAGTGCAGAATGAACTACACTTCTCTGATTCTTCTCCTTTAATACTGCTTTACCTTTCTCTAATATCATTCCTCCTCCACTTTTTTCAGTATCCACATTTTTTTATTAACCTGGCCACACTCTTCCTAGTTTTCTTGCCTAGGCAAGAATGATATTGCCATACTTTTGAGGTCATCTAACACCAATTTCACATGTGGGGTGATCAGGGGGCTGGCTGCAGGAAGAGATGGCCGGCTCTCAATGAGGTCATTAAGGAAGATAGTGGCGTGGGATACAACAATGTAGTAGCTTATTTGTGGATACTTGTGATGGATATTCTGGGCATGTGACTATGTTTTTTGAAGACAATCCTGTAGACAAGATAAGAGGGGACTGCAAAATAAAATCAGGATAGAGAAGTGAAGCTCCTCTTGAAGCCTAAAATAATAATCCATTAATAATTGAAAGAGTATCTAAATCTATGAATGAAAATGTAATATATTGTGGCTTACCGGTCCTTTAATGTGGTGGCTGCTGGTAGTTTTCTGTTTTTAAGCCTTTTTCTTTATTTTCATCTGGTGATCCAATAACACACTTTCTGTTCTAGGATGGCAAAACACATGCATAATACTATATCTATAGAGGATTAGCTTTGTCACCCTAGGCTGTTTGCTTCTGCTGTAGACTACAGAACACCTCCATGTTTATACAGAGCTTCCTCATTACATGGAGGAGGTGATTTGTGCTTCACAAAGGCAAACTGGACAGGGCTTAAGACTTCAATGCAGCAGAGGCAATGTTTATAGGAAGTTACAAGCTCACTATATTTCTAGCAGGATCAACATTTTTTTACTCATCACACAGATATAACAAAACACAGTTATGAATTTAACAGACCAAAGAGGGCCAAATAAGAGAAATATGTTGTTGGGGTTAAAATATGCTTTAAATGTTTGAGAACCACATGGGACAGTTTTTCAGAACCTAAAGTAAGCCTGTGATAATTTAAAGCAGAACTCCAGCCAGCCATACAGGATCCAAATCCACTTTGTGTGCACCAAAATGGTTTTGCAAACCCTGATATTACCAAATAATCATCACCATAATGCATTTAGCATATGCAGAGAGTGGAGCTGTGGGAGGAGCCCCGGCAGGCCCCACCCAGCACTGGATGCCTACAGAAAACTGTGTAGCACCCTATAGTGTGCTAGAAGTGGCTGATAGTGTAGGAAAATTTGGCTTGACTGAGGGCTAGGCCTGGGTTGTGAATCTGAGTCAGTGTTTAGTGACTCAGGGGCTGGATGATTCATCTGGCAGCTCTCTCTGACACTTCCCCCTGGTCTGGAAGTTTGTAGAAACTTCCAGAGCTGTAGGGTGGGAGTAAGGATCGGCCACCATGCATATTTATGAGGCCTCAGACAATCCCTTGCTTTGGGCCAGCAGGGGGCAGAGCTTACCTCATAAATAGGCATAAGTCATGCCATCAGGGGCAGTCGGGTGGAAGATAGAGATGGAGTGCTGAGGAGGCTGTCAGTGGCACTTAAGGGTGCCCCCTAGTCTGGGGGGGGGACCTCTGGCCTGGGGCTTGGGTACTGGAAGATTCCTCCTACAACACATAGAGGAAACCCTTCCTGGAGGCACATGAGCAAGGAGAGGGGACAGATAGAGCAGGTCAGCACGTCCGAAAGATCTTCTGAGAATTAGCCGGGTGTGCTGGTGAGTGTCAGTCTGGAGAGCTGTGGAGAATTAGCATGGAGGGCTAGTGAAAGGAGCAGCTGCAGCCAAGTGGGCAGGCAGTGCCTGAAGAGGTGGTGCTGAGAGCGGTGACCACAGAGAGGAAGTGCTGGGAAAGTGTTTGTTGTGTTACCCTATCTATTCTTCAAGTATAGGGCTATGAGTCCCTGCCTGTAATGGGCCTTCACTACAAAATTACTACAGGGTGCCATAGCTGGGTTCTGCAAGCAAGTGTGTGCTGGAGGAAGAAGAGGAGCTGTATATAGAGACTGTATATAGGAAGAGTTGTCCCTGAAGTTTGTGTTTGAAGTCAAGTGGGCATCCCATTATCTCCAATCCCTATCCAAGTTATTATCCCACAATAAACAAAAAAAAAACAGTCACGGACTGTTCTCTGACTCTAAGTGCCTGTGGAAATTTGGTGTGCCTGGCATTGCAGGGTGGGGAATCCCATACGACTTGTGGCTCCTAAGGGGGTGCACTACAACTGCACAGATCTGGAGAAAATATACAAAACACACCAAGATTCAAATTATAATATACATGACTTTTTGTATTTAGGCAATATTTGCAAATCCTGGTGTTCAGCTTTAAATATTTTGGAATAGCATGGGGGGGGGGGGCACTTGCTAATTTTTGTGCCCCTACAAACATGGGTCCAGCAATGGAAATATGCCCTGCCAATGTAAGCACAGAATGCATTAAGTGACTATCATTCCACTCAGGCACCTTGTAAAAAAGTTTTCAGAATTTAGGGTCAACTCGCTAAGATTGGTGAGTTATTTTAAACTATATCTAATGCCAAAACTTTTCTTTATTTCATTTTAGTTGGAGCAGGGAAGGATTAAACAGCTGCAATTTTTTTTCCCATCTGTGTCTCATTAGGGAGATTTCTCTTCACTTCCTGTTCTATAGACTAGAGCTCACAATTACCGTCAAATTAAAATGGGTATTTAACTCCCCCTCTCCAGCCGCATATATTTACCCGTCCTTGTTCCTGTATTATTCCATTCAGTGATTGGAATCCATATGAAAGACTCAGCACTTCTGGGCAGAGACATAACTGTAACCTTCAGGGCCCCTGTGCAAAAAAACATGAAGGGCCCCCTGACTGCCGGGGCCCTTTCCATCTGTCCCAGGGGCCCTTTCCTAGTTTTTTCCTAGCCCACTCTCCTACCCCCTCTAACCCATACTGTATGTCTTCCTTCCCCCTTACCATGTGAAGCAAGATATACTCACCTAAGTGTCCCCTCCAGATCCCATATTGCTGTTTCCACATGTGGTGACTGCTGCTCTGATACCCTCCATCCAGTAGGAAGCATCCACTTCAGGCAGGCACCATATCCTATCCAGTAGTGGGGCTTTAACAATGGCTTGGGCATTAGTTACAAAAAATGAAATCAGAGTTGGTCATGAAAGCTCAGAGATGTCTCCTCATAAGATTCCTGTTTACTAAGCTAAGTACAGATTCAAAAAAGAATCTGCATGAATACTTGCACTGATGTAGCTTTGCTAGTGAGCTACACTCTCATGTGGCATGTCTGAACATTTGTCCTTGCTAGAAAAAGATCCAAAAAAAAAAAATGAATTGTTGTTCTACATGTTCTTGAGCTAGATAGATGTAATCCCAATAGACCGTGCCATCTGATGGATTGATCAGGTGGTCACTAAATGCATCATTTAGCTGTCTAAATAAAGACTTTTTATTTTTCTACTACACCGTTCAGAGTTGTATCTGTAGATCTGACACAATTCCCAAAGGAGATTCATTATATATGGCAATAAAAGAGTGAAAGATAATTCCATAGTGACATCCTCTTTGTACTTGCTTGCAAAGGGCATTGAAAAAAACATCACCATACATTTTTTTTCTAAAGCCATTGGAAGATGTAAGAATAAAAAAAGAATAACAAAAACGAAGAACAAGTAGATAAAATATAAAATGTAAGTTCTTTTGTCCATGTGTAGCGTCACTGGGTTAATACATTTATAGCTTGCTAAACCAGAAAAAAACTGCAATATAACAAAGTGGTCCTCAAGCCAGCAATTTATACACCTAAAATTGGGAAGCCGGTTGAACGCTCTGTGTCAGATCATTCCGTAACAATTGTGACCTTTGAGACTTGGTGACAAAGATGAAAGCTGTCATTGGATATCAGTTTGAGACCCTTACGTTGAGCTCTCAAATGTAGCTATACACCAGAGAGACCTTATTTTTAGCAGGTACCATTTAAAAGCTTTGCTATACAACTTTTCATTGATCTCACATCATGACTTTTTTTATTAACCTGTTCTTAGCTGAAAGGCCAGGGGTGTTGGAACTGCCATAACCAATGAGACCAAATACAACCTTATATGGTCGCATATTTAATAAGGTTGAATAAAGATGCAGATCCCTCAATTGCAACCTGCGTGTATGTGTTTGATCAAGGGGGGGGGGGGCAAAAATCAACACTAAGAGGAATAGGTCAACTTGCTGAAAAACGGCAAAAGAAAATCCTCCCTGACCCTATACTTGCAATTGGATAAATCCCTGGATGAACCTCTTATTAAATTCAAGAATTCCCATAGCCCTGTATACTATGTTGACTGAGGAAGTTATCTAAATGTTTTTTTTTCAATTTATAAAAGCTTGAATAAATGTAATCTTTGTAATCGTTCCTCTTAACTAAGGTTCTCAAGCCCCCTTAATAATAGACTTCTATTTGATTGCACAGTTTTGGTACTAATTTATGGAAAAACCCCTTTCCTATGTGGGGACCTCACATGAAAGGGAAAAAAGTGGACTTTATGGGCACACACGAGACCAAACCAAAGAGAAAACTGTATAAAAATTATATTTTATTGGTATACCGCTAAAAAGAGTAATGATGATATGCTCCTAAAACAGATGAGCACATCATTGAAAATGTATAAAAACAGTCTATAGGAATAATCAAAAGAATAGAATTCATAATGATACAGAGTACCCAGAGAACATTATATATAGTACAGTCATGTGAGGTCGACGCGTTTCGTTGTAAAGCTTCATCTGGACCTTTTCCCGAGCGAATGACTGCCAAATGCTCCCATAGGTCCAAGGTACTCAGGGGGGCGGACACAGGGAATAAATAAGCTATGTATGGCCAAATGGATCTATCTTTGTGTTACAACATGAAGGAAGGGGGGCGATATATCTGACCCGAATAAAAGATGAAAGTAGGAATCAGCCATGTATATGTAAAAATCTTGTAGAACTAATATAGGGTCAAAATGACAAATCCTACTAAGATGTAGATAGCTAGGAAGGCATCGTGAGATTTCCAAAATATTTTAGAAAATCTGTATATGTGGTACGTGCCTTTAAGGAGCCATCATATAAGAATATAGAGGTTTGTGAAATGTTGAATGTTCGACTTTGAGAGAGAACACAAAAACCTGTTGGTTTAATTCAGTGAGCTTCATACAGAGAAAGATGAAGTGGTAGCCCCAATGAGCCAGTAGTATGGGGAACATGTTGGCGGACATACAAGCACTCTTATACTGGAGAAGCTACAGGGGCGATTCCCTCCCCATGAGGCAAATGATTCATGTAGCATTTACGTCCTGGGATCCATCTGCCCTTAGCTCAGGCATGTAGGCAGAAGGCTGTGATTAGCTTAGAAACCCCTCCTCCCTTCCCGAAGACTCTTTGGATGTATGGCATCGTTTGCCCAGGCCAAAAAACAGGAAGTACTTGAAGAAATGGAAAAAAGTTAAATCAAGTAAATATGATATACCGTATATACTTGGGTTTAAGCCGAGTTTCTCAGCACATTTTTTGTGCTGAAAAAGACCCCCCCTCGGCTTATACTCGAGTCAGTGTCTGTGGGTGATCAGTAGTTTCACATTAAACAGAGCCGTGTTGCTTCTAAGAGCCGTTCTGTGCTTGTAACTGTGACTAATCACATTGGAGTGTAGACAATGCTGAGAGAGGTGTCAGATTTTCAACTTGATGTCGGCAGGTGGGCGGGACAAGCTGATGTTAGCTGTTCAGTCCCGCCCACCTCCTGATCTTAGTGAAGAGCTGCAGCTCTCTCTCAGCATTCTCTACATTCCAATGTGATTAGTCACAATTACATGCACAGAACGGCTCTTAGAAGCAGCACAGCTCTGTTTAATGTGAAACTACCTTACTCATCCCTTATGTGTTCTGGCTACAGTCTCTGTGTCCTGGCTAATATCCCTGTGTCCTGGCTACAATCCCTGTGTTCTGGCTACAGTCTCTGTGTCCTGGCTAAAATTCCTGTGTCCTGGCTACAATTCCTGTGTCCTGGCTACAATCCTTGTGTCTTGGCTACAATCCCTGTGTCCTGGCTAATATCCCTGGTTCCTGGCTACAATCCCTGTGTCCTGGCTACAATCCCTGTGCCCTGGCTACAATCCCTGTGTCCTGGCTAATATCCCTGTGTCCTGGCTAATATCCCTGTGTCCTGGCTACAATCCCTGTGTCCTGGCTACAATCCATGTGTTCTGGCTACAATCCCTGTGTCCTGGCTACAATCCCTGTGTCCTGGCTAATATCCCTGTGTTCTGGCTAATATCCCTGTGTCCTGGCTAATATCCCTGTGTTCTGGCTCCCTGTCCCTGTGTTCTGGCTGTTGCATTTCCCACCCTAGGCTTATACGCGGGTCAATACATTTTCCCATATTTTTTAGGCAAAAGTAGGGGGTCGGCTCATACACGGGTAGACTTATACACAAGTATATACAGTACTTCTCTATCTAGTTCTGCTTTAAATCATGAATATTTTTTTTTATCCCTTATTATTCCCCTACTTTAGAATCTAGTATCAAGTTCTGTTCTTCTTCATATAAAGTAAATTGAAACAGTAAAGGAAATTATACCCCTAAATAATGATGACAGCAAAATAGCTGGGATTCACCTTACTGTCATGCAGAGCTTAACATTGCTCCCATCTAGGGCAGGTAAGAAACAGAAGGCTTTTTTCAAAATACTTTAACCGTCTTGATTTGTAATAAGTGGTCTGCGGCAGTGAACACTACCTTTACTTCTCAACTAAGTAGCACTGAGGGATTCAGAAAGCTTCTCTCATTTTCCTTGATAACGTTTGCACAGGAAGTAAAGCGGGTGTCTTCCTAGGTTCTTGCACCTTTTGGTGGCCATATTTACAACTGGAATAATTATATGGATTATAGACACAAGTGAATCTACCAGAGTTTGGTTCATGAACAGTTTGAAGTTTACAAAATCATCAAATTTGCAAACAATCAAATAGACATAATTCCCTTATTTGATTTAAACTCAGTTTTGATCAGATTCAATCAAAATCTGAATCGATCAGCCAGGGCAGAATATTATTGATCAATTAGCAGCACTGAAATGCTTTGTTCATGAATATGATTTTATTTCAGTTGGTCAGATTATGAGATGACATGGTGGAAACAGAGATGTGGTTGATAATTTATGATAATTTAACCACTTCAGCCTCAGAAGGATTTACCCCCTTAATGATCAGGCCATTTTATGCAATACGGCACTGTGTCGCTTTAACTGTCGTGCGACATTGTGCCTATATAAAATTGATTTATTGCACATAAATTTGAATTAAAAGATGAAATTACAGAATTTTGCAAGATAATTTTTGTATGTACATGACTTTACAACCTGTTAAAAAAAAGAAGATTCCAGCCTTACTGGCACACATCAACAATCAAGTAAATGTAATTTGTACATCATTCTGCAGTCCTATGCAAAAGGAGAAGAGCCTGGCGCGTTTCAGGTTCAAGCCTTTCATCAGGTGCTTATTGCAGAATGTATTCGCATATCTAAACGCAGTTTCTCTGTTAGAAAACAGGGGGAAAAAGAAAAAGGAACAAACAAGGTATTGTAAGTATGAGGCACCAAGACACAATAAAACACTGTGAAGCGGGGAAGAAGAAAAAAAAAACAAAAACAAATATATGACCTCATATATGCATATATAGACATGGGTTCCGGGTGGATGTGGATCTATGTATTTCACTTCCTGATAAATTATATATGGGTCTTACCTACCTGCTAATGACACTTGCAGATCTTCCTAGTTCTGGTGTGCAATAGAGAGTAGTGTAAGAGTAGAACTGAAGTCCAAATGGTACTTCAAAGTCGGTATGGCGGGGAAGGTTCAGGTCCGAGCCTAATCGTGTATTAGAGTTGCCCTCTATGAGAGGGAGGAAGGTGAAGAGAATATAGTTACTTTATATACATTATATTGAAATTCACAATTGCTCGCATACACCCAGTGGGGTGTGGCCCGAAATCTCACCACCCCCAATCCCCACATCCCCATGGGGTGGTTTCAGGACCCGTGGTTAGAGTTGAGCGAACCCGGACTGTAAAGTTCGGGTCCGTACCGAACTTTGGGGTGTCCGGGACCCGGACCCGGACCCGGACTTTTCAAAAAAAGTCCGGGTTCGGG
>BLSH010409258.1:50944-64403 GCA_018402905.1 Glandirana rugosa | reverse complement strand
ATTTAAAGTGATACACACATTTTGCAGAACAGTGATATGGGTACTTCCGGCTTATTTATACTTTTTTGACACAGTTTGAAGATGATTTTAGAACAGTTCTATGGCCTCTAATGTTAATTAATACTTTTCAGACCCATTTTGAAGATGATTTCCATTTTTGCATTTTTTATGTTTTTATTTTTTTTAAAATATTTAAAGTTATTTCCCTGTCCCCATTTCTTTGTAGGTCACTTGTCCCACCCTTACCCACATTTCCTTCCTTTTGCAGACCTCTAGGACCTTCCAGGACTATTTTACAGCACTTTTTGTACCTAAAAGTCCGGGTCTCCATTGATTTCAATGGGGTTCGGGGTCCGGGACAAAGTTCGGGTTCTGTCCGGACCCGAACCCGGACTTTGACCCGAAGTTCGGCCGAACCAGCAGAACCCGGACTTCTAGAAGTTCGCTCAACTCTACCCGTGGTGCATCAGGGCGCCCCAGTGGGTATGTGCCACACAATTGCGAGACAGGTAGAAAGCCAGAGATAAACCCATACTGACCGTGTTAAGTACTGTAATGCATTTGTTCCAATCTGTAACCTCAACACGCCGAATGAAAGTGGAGGACAGGGAGGTGTATGGAGGGGGAGGAAGACAATCTTGCTCCCAGGTCACCCCTTTCTTCAAAGCGTTTGCTCAAAAATGTTGCATCAAAATTGTTTCTAGGACACCATATGCCTTGGTCCGCATAGACAACCGCGGATATCTCTGCAGTCCACGACGGGATCTACCGTACATATTCTCCTAAGATGGTGCCTATAAAGGATAAAGAGAGAAAACTAGCTAGCATGTGAACATTGTCTAGCTCCCTTGGGGGTACAGCCCAGACCGGGTATCTTCCTCTTCTACATGTATCCCCTCTCTAATAAAACCAACCTCCCCATAGCAGCCCATAGTTGTCTCCATTTGGGCTCAGTTCCAGTGGGTAAAACAATGTGCCCCATTTGGCCTTCATACCTGTGTCTCCAGGGTCTCCCGTCTCCACACATGGCAGCCTCGGCCAATCCCAAGTTTGTATGAAAAGAACAAGACACAGTGCATAATAGACATTAGACAGTGCACTGCCGAAAACTTTGTTTGTTTTTATTACATTTGTTTTTTGTTTTTTTTGGAAATTCAAAAATGTTAAATTTCGGAAATTCGAAAATTTGGAAATTCTGAAATTTGGGAATTCAGAAATTCGAAAATCTGAGAATTCAGAAATTCGAAAGAACGTAAATCCGAAAATCTGAAGATTCAAAAAAATAGCTAGCTAACTAATAAAAACAAACTATTAAATTATAGGTATTGGAATTTCCTTTCAAATTTGGCTGTTAATGAACGTAACGAATACAAATTCACCTGACGTTACGAATTATCCGAAATAACGAATGCCACATCTAAACAAATGGAACAGAATGAATTATTATTATTAATAATAATAATAATAATAATAATATTAATAAAACAATTTATTATTATTATTATTATTATTATTATTATTAATTCATTACATTCCATTTGTTTAGATGCAGCATTTGTTATTTCAGATAATTAGTAACTTTGGATACATTTGCATTCGTGACTTTCACTAACAGCCAAATTTGAAAGGAAATTCCAATACCTATAATTTAATAGTTACTAATAGTTAAGTTATTATTAGTTAGTTATTATTTCAGATTTTTTTTTCGGGTTTTCAATTTTCGGATTTCCATTCTTATGTTCGGATTTTCAAATTTCCGTATTTTCGAATTTCCAAATTTTTTAATATTCAAATTTCCGAATATTCAGAAAAAAAATGAAATTTCTGAATTAATAAATTTGTCGAAATCCGTTAAAAAATGAATGAAATGAATAGCAGATGTCTAGCAGACAATTTTTTATTAATCAGAGATTCAAATATATCCGAATACCCAAATTACAATATAAACACATTTTATCGAATGCTCCGAATAACCTAATAAAAGGCGTCCGAATTTCAGAAATTTGGACTGAAATTTGAATCAAATTTTACATCAAACTCCAGTCATATTCTAACTATACATATACATACATATACATACATATTGTACATATTGCTGAAATCAAAGACTGTGTGTGTTATTAGAGTATAATTTCGAAATAATGCAGTTTTACTTAACCACTTAACCACCAAGGACGTACATTGACGTCCTTGGGTTTGAGTGGTGATATCTGAATGGTGCCTGCAGCTGCCGTTTTTTTCTGCAGACGATTCTGAAAATGATAAAAGTGGTCTTAGCAGTGGATTTGCCACGAGATCACTTGTCATTTTTTGCAAATATTTTTTTTATTTTTTTTTATTTTGCATTTGTGTAAAGATGAGATGTGAGGTCTTTTTGACCCCAGATCTCATATTTAAGAGGTCCTGGCATGCTTTTTTCTATTACAAGGAATGTTTATATTTCTTGTAATAGGAATAAAAGTGATCACATTTTTTAAAAAAAAGAACAGTGTAAAAATAAAAAGTAAAAAGCAAAATAAATAATAAAAAAAAAAAAAATCTAAAGTGCTCCGTCCCCACGAGCTTGCGCGCAGAAACAAACGCATACGTAAGTCCCGTCCACATATGAAAAGGGTGTTCAAACCACACATGTGAGGTTTCGCTGCTATCATTAGAGTGAGAGCAATAATTCTAGCACTAGACCTCCTCTGTAACACAAAACTGCTAACCTGTAGAATTTTTTAAACGTCGCCATCGTGGAGATTTTTAAGTTGCAAAGTTTATCGCCATTCCGCAAGCGGACGCAATTTTGAAGCATGACATGTTGGGTATCATTTTACTCGGCGTAACATTATCTTTCACAATATGGAAAAAAATGGCCTAACTTTACTGTTTTCTTATTTTTTAACTAAAAAACTGAATTTACTTTTTAAAAAAGCACGCTTGGAAGACCGCTGCGCAAATACGGCGTGACATAAAGTTTTGCAATGACTGCCATTTTATTCTCTAGGGTGTTAGAAAAAAATATATATAATGTTTGGGGGTTCTAAGTAATTTTACAGCAAAAAAAACAGTTTTTAACTTGTAAACACCGAACCCAAAAAACAGGCTCGGTTGAGAAGTGGTTAAACCAAAGGTGATTTAATGAGTCATTGTAATTATTTGATGAAGATTTTAGTTTTGTTTATTCACTTTGCCACATTTGAATTGAAAAAAAAAACCTAAAGTTTTTGGTTTGACAGATTCAAAATGTATCTATTTGAACGTTTAAAATCGAAAAAAAAGGGTGAATTCGAAAATTTCCAAATACGAATTCAGAATACGAACCCCGAATACGATTTCCGAATACGAATCCCGAATATGAATTGAACAAATCAACCGAATTTAACTAAACTAAATAACTAGATTAACTAATCAAAATTAAATGACACAAAATTCATTTTTTTGTCATGCACATCTTTAATGCATAGAGAAGAATGCTGAGATTCAAATTCTGTGTTTTATTTGAAATAAAGTTTTACTTGCCAAAATGAAGAAAGAAAATAGCATACATCTAAAAAGTGTAACTAAATATATAACTCTTGAAAGTCTCCTGGTATAGAATGTCAGGCACAACAGGTCTTGAAGTAGCCTAAAGAAGATTGCTGGCATGGAATCAGACTGCTGAGTGTTGGTAATTTGCTTTGTTACTTTTATGCTACAAGGGATTAGGACAACCCAATGGTGCCAACACCCTAGACACTACCTTTTTTTCTTCTTCTTGGCTTCCTTTCTTTCTTTATTTTTCTTTTTTTTTTTCCGTTACATAACATTGATTTTGCCCTTCAGCCTTGCATGCTTTGTGTCTGTATAAATAAACAAGCAATCATCTTATGTAGTGATTTACTTGTGCCGCACTTCTAAAGGTTTTATATACAGATTTAATAAAACATATTCCTCTTGTGTATTTGGCTTTCAAATAAAACAATGCGTCTGATTCATAAAAACAATGACGAGTCATAGAAACTGAAAGAGACTGTGTTTGTATGTGTGAACATGATATTATTGAAAAAATAACATTGTATAGCCTTTTGTTTATTTCATTGTTTGTAACTCCTATACAGCAGTTTTTCTGTGTAGGACAGCCTTTCTCAACCTTTTTTAACACAGATGAACCCTTGAAATAACTTTCTGGTCTCAGGGAACCCCTGCAAAAAATGACATCATCTACAACTCATGACATATTAGTGTGATGGTCAGTGGCAAGAATGCTCCTTACATTTGTGGACATTGGAAAAATTTACCCCCTTACAGATAGATAAAAAGATCAGTGGTGTCGGTGGCAACTTATCTGACAGTCAGAAATTGATCTTGCTCAAGGAACCCCTAGAAACCTCTGGAGGAACCTTAGGGTTCCACAGAACCCTGGTTGAGAAACTCTGGTGTAGGACATGAACTTTGGGTGTCTTTTTAGGTTTGGTATCTGGAAAAGCACATAATTTAACAGACAGGGTCGGTTCTAGACTATTTTGCGCCCAAGGCAAGACCAGCTACTTCCATCCCCCCCATAAAGAAAATAAAGTGACAACAGATAGGGGTATCCTGCCCTAGGGATGATGTGTCCAGTATGACATACACTCACTGGTCACTTTATTAGGTACACCTGCCAATTGCTTGATAACACAAATTGCTAATCTGCCAATCACATAGCAGCAACTCAATGCATTTAGGCATCTAGATGTGGTGAAGACAACTTGCTGAAGTTCAATCCGTGCATCAGAATGGGGAAGAAAGGGGATTTAAAGTGACTTTGAAAGTGACATGGTTGTTGGTGCCAGACGGTCAGGTCTGAGTATTTGTTTACTCAAATACTGTGTTTACTCTTTTTAAATCATAATGACAACAGAAACTGCTCAAATGACCCTGATCAAAAGTTTACATACCCTGGTGATTTTAGCCTGATAACATGCACACAAGTTGACACAAAGGGGGTTTGAATGGCTATTAACCACTTCAATACTGGGCACTTAAACCCCCTTCCTTCCCAGACCAATTTTCAGCTTTCAGCGCTGTTGCAGTTTGAATGACAATTGCGTCGTCGTGCGACGTTGTACCCATATTAAATTTTTATCATTTTTTTCACACAAATAGAGCTTTCTTTTGGTGGTATTTAATCACCCCTGGGTTTTTTATTTTTTGCGCTATAAATTAAAAAAGACTAAAAATTTTCAAAAACAATGCATTTTTATAAAATTTTGCAAATAAGTAATTTCTCTTCATAAATTTTGACCAAAAATGATACTGCTACATTTCTTTGGTAAAAATAACCCAAATTGGAGTTTATTTGGTGTTGGCGGACAGACAGATGTGACGGGGACTGTGACAGATGTGACGGCGACATACAGATGTTTTGTGTATGGTGACAGATGTGACGGGGACAGACAGATGTTTGGGGACTGTGACAGATGTTTTGGGGACATACAGATGTTTTGGGGACATACAGATGTTTTGGGGACTGTGACAGATGTTTTGTGTATGGTGACAGATGTGATGGGGGTCATACAGATGTTTTGGGGGCTGTTTTATGGGGACACTTATGTGTATGGGGACAGGGGTATCAGTGTGCTTGGTGCACTGTGTGGGGGGCGATCTGTGACAGCTTTCTTCATGAAATCCTCATCATGCAGAAAGCTGTCACAGAGCTGCAGCTCCCCCCCCCCCCGCACTGAGCTCTCACTGAGCTCGGCGGGGGGAGAACTGTCACAGAGACGTTCGTCTCTGCTTACAATGTGACGGCTGTGATTGGACACAGCCGTCACATGATCGGGAGGGCCAGTCACTGCGCCCGTATCCCGATCTCTGCTCAGCTGGATCCTGTGACCATAATGATCACAGGATCCAGCAGCAGTGCGGCGCGTCCTGTCAGAACGGGGAAGCTCCCATCCGGCCGTATATGTGCAGTGGCCGGGTGGGAGGTGGTTAAAGGTAACCACCCTCACCTGTGATCCTCACATGTGATCTGTTTGTTTGTAATTAGTGTGTGTGTATAAAATGTCAATGCGTTTCTGGACTACTGATAGACCCTTGCATCTTTCATCCAGTGCTGCACTAACATTTCTGGATTCTGAGTCATGGGGAAAGCAAAATAATTGTCAAAGGATCTGTGGGAAAAGTGTATAAAACAGGAAAGGGATATAAATAGATATCCAAGGAATTGAGAATGCCAATCAGCAGTGTTCAAACTCAAGAAGTGGAAAATGAGGGGTTCTGTTGAAACCACAACACGGTCAGGTAGACCAACTAAAATTTCAGCCACAACTGCCAGGAAAATTGTTCGGGATGCAAAGAAAAACCCACAAATAACTTCAGGATTCTCTGAAAACATGTGGTGTGGCTGTTTCAAGATGCACAATAAGGAGGCACAGAAAGATGGGCTGCATGGTTGGGTCGCCAGAAGAAAGCCATTACTACGCAAATGCCATAAATGATCCTGCTTACAATACGCCAAACAGCACAGAGACAAGCCTCAAACCTTCTGGCACAAAGTCATTTGGAGTGATGAGACCAAAATTGAGCTTTTTGGCCACAACCATAAACACTTCATTTGGAGAGGAGTCAACGAGGCCTATGATGAAAGGTACAACATTCCTACTGTGAAACAAGGAGGTGGATCGCTGATGTTTTGGGGATGTTTGAGCTACAAAGGCACAGGAAATTTGGTCAAAATTGATGGCAAGATGAATGCAGTATGTTATAAAAAAATACTGGAGGAACATTTGCATTCATCAGCCAGAAGCTGCGCACGGGACGTACTTGGACATTCCAACATGACAATGATCCAAAACACAAGGCCAAGTCGACCTGTCATTGGCTACAGCAGAATAAAGTGAAGGTTCTGGAGTGGCCATCTCCTGACCTCAATTTTGATTGAGCCACTCTGGGGAGATCGCAAAAGTGCAGGTCATGCAAGAATGCCCAAGAATTTCCAGGAACTGCAGGCTTTTGCCAAGTGCAATGGGCAGCTTTACCATCACAAATACCACAAAAGACTTTAAGCTGTTATTGATGTTAAAGGGGGCAATACAGAGTATTAAGAACTGGAGTATGTAAACTTTTGATCAGGGTCATTTGGGTAGTTTCTGTTGTCATTATGATTTAAACATAGTAAACACAGTTGATTGATAATAAATGGCTTCAGCCAAATGCTAACCACGAGTGAAAGAATAGTTTTTGTGTTATCATTTATATTCTCTGAAAAATGGTCAAGAAATCATAAATTCTGCCAGGGTATGTAAACTTATGAGCACAAATATACAGCCAATGTATGCGGAATACCATTTCTGAATGTACAACAGATCAAACCTTGAAGCAGATGGGCTACAGCAGCAGTAGGCCAAACTGGGTGTCACTCCTGTCAGCTAAGAACAGTTAACTGAGGCTACAATTCGCACAGGCTCACCAAAATTGGACAATAGAAGATTCAGATGGTAGGGTCAGAATTTGGCATAGACAACATGAAAGCATGGATCCATCCTGCCTTGTATCAACGTTTCAGACTGGTGGTGGTGGTGGTGTAATGGTGTGGGGAATATTTTCTTGGCACACTTTGGGTCCCTTAGTATAATTGAGCATCGTTTAAATGCCATGGCCTACCTGAGTACTGTTGCTGACCATGTCCATCCCTTTATGACTACAGTGTACCCATCTTCTGATGGCTCCTTCCAGCAGGATAATGCACCATGTCACAAAACTCCAATCATCTCACCACTGGTTTCTTGAACATAACAATAAGTTCACTGTACTCCAATGACCTCCACAGTCACCAGATCTCAATCCAATAGAGCAGTGGTTTTCAGCCCTGTCCTCAAGTACCCCCAACAGGCCATGTTTTGGGAATTTCTCTTAGACAAAATAGCTGTCCAGAATACCAAGCTATTGACTCTGATTTAAAGCACCTGTGCAAGATAAAGGAAAACCTGCAAACATGGCCTGTTGGGGGTACTTGAGGACAGGGTTGAGAACCACTGCAATAGAGCACCTATGGGATTTGGTGGAATGGGAGATTTGCATCATCAACTGTGTGATGTTATTATGTCAAAATGGACCAAGGTGTTGCCCCCCCAATCCATGCACCCAGCCCCTTATACACATGCAGGGCGCCGGATGCATTGATTCCAATGGGGGGTTTTCTTTTTTGAAGCACATGACTAGAGCCAGAGGCTATAATTAGCTTAAAAAAAGGGTGGGCTTGGGGTGCAGAGCAGTATGCCCTAAGCCCACCTGGTTGTGTGACAATAGCAAATTAATGATGAATGTAAAACAGCGCTTGCCAATCCCTAACAACCTAATATTATATATAATATGCTGGGATAGTCTTAATCATATAATTCATTGGCAAATAAACAAATACCATCCAGAAATTGCATATAACAAAGTGCATGTAGTGAAAAAAGTGCTTCAGTTACTATTGTGCAAAAATTACAAATGTGCAAACAATATCTTTTCTCTATAAAAAAGTGCTTTGTGCTATGGTGCTTCAGAATGAAATGACTTCTGTGCATTTGTTCCGTGAAGAAACCAGGGGTATGCCGCACTCACCAGAAATGATGGACTCTCCTGCCTTATAGCAGAGTAAGCCAGAACAACTTGTTGGTAGAGTTGAGCAAACCCGAACTGTAAAGTTTGGGTCCGTACCGAACTTTGGGGTGTCCATGACCCGGACCTGAACCCTAACATTTGAAAAAAGTTTGGGTTCGGGTTCTGGGTTCGGGTATTTGATCACGCATGTTGAATAGCTGCAGGGCAGCCAATCAACAAGCGTTTCACTGGTTTGCCCTTAGAAGCCATCACAGCCATGCCTACTAATGGCATGGCTGTGATTGGCCAGTGCATCATGTGACCCAGCCTCTTTATAAGCTGGAGTCACTTAGTGCTGCATGTCACATGCTCTCTGGGTAGTGTAGGGAGAGGATGTTGCCGGCGCTGTGAGGGACAGATTGCAGATATAATAACATCTCATCCTGCATTACAGAACAATCTAATTGTGGACTAGGTAGAGATTACTACTACTACTGCTTTTAGGGACAGATTGCAGATCTCATCCTGCATTACAGAACGATCTGACTGGACTAGGTAGAGTCTACTGCTTAGAGGGACAGATTATTGTTCTAAAATCATCTCCTAGTTCTATAGGGTCAGGTTCCTGCTGTTGCTGTAAGGGACAGATTATTGTTCTAAAATCATCGCCTATTACTATAGGGTCAGGTTCTTGCTGTTGCTGTAAGGGACAGATTATTGTTCTAAAATCATTTTACTTCCTTTTGCAGCCCTCTAGCACTTTCCAGGACTTTTTTACAGTCATTTTTGTGCCGAAAAGTTCGGGTCCCCATTGACTTCAGTGGGGTTCGGGGTAAAGTTCAGGTCAAGTTCGGTACCAAACCCGGCCTTTTTCCCGAAGTTCGGCCGAACCCACCGAACCCGAACATCCAGGTGTTCACTCAACTCTACTTGTAGGTCTTTAGGGGAGACCAGTCCCACTGCGGTATCCTAAGCTGGCTCCTTGCGGTGTTGACAGCCTCCAGAGCGGATCCCAAGAGCAGGTGTTACAATAGGGCAATCAATGGAAAAAAAGGCTCCACATAGCGTGAACCATTTCAATATAATTTATTCAAGTACTTACAAAAAAAAATGATATCCATTAAAAAGAAAGCCTGTATTTGGCTATCTGTGACCGGTTACTACGTCCCAGGAATAGCATATCACGGCCCCACTGATAGGAGATAGTGGATGCTGGATACAGTCTGTAATATGCGTTCCACCCTCCAGGCCTCTGTGGGAAGCATGACTTGATGCGTTTCGTCATATACATGCAACGAAAGCTATTTATAATAATAGCAAATTAATATTCACTATTGTCTTCCTGCTTCTCCTCTAGTAGGGCAGGGGGGAGGGTGTATGGGGAGATCAGGGAGCACCAGCTGCCTCTGGACTCCCTCATCTACCGATCGTACCGGCAGAAGGAGAGCAGTGCATAATGTACACAGGACTTTTGATAACCTCTCCTGAACTATTTAACTTGACATCTAGAAACCGACATTTAAAAGCATCAGTTTAGCCGCGTTCGTGTCTAGGAAAATTTTTTTTTCCTGTAAAATGAAAACCATTTATAAATGAAACGCTCTTAGACGTAAGTTACCGCGTTTAGGCGCATTTACAAGCTGTTACAGGCATATGGCGTTTCAAATGCCTCTGAATATCCGTCTCAAGCACATTTTTTGCTTTCCAAGAAATGCTTCTAAACTCAACTGCCTAGAAACAACTTTTATATTTCAATAGTTTTATTGGTATATTCGATACATACAAAAGTCCAGAGATGCCAGAAAATTGCAAACTTTGAGCAATAATATTTAACAACCATAAGTCATACAACAGGATAAAGGCATTACCAAATGGACTCTGCGGCCTCCCTAATGGCGGGAGTCCCGCTTCCAGGGCGGATACGCTTCGTGGAGAGCCGGAATCATCCCAGACATCCAGCCAACTACAGAAGCTGGCCGGAGAATGGGGGCTCTCGAGTCCGAAGGGAGTATTGAGTTCCGGCCCGCCCGGAGCGCCCTACCCCTGGAGGTTTCACCCCGTAGTTTAAAACAAAAATTTTGATAGTGAATGAACCTACTATCTAGGCACCGAGGGCTTCGGGTGAAGCACACAAAGGCTTTAGTGGAGTGGATTTCTCAGACACCCGAGGAAAACATATATGAGTCACCTTAGGGAATGTCCTGCTGGAGAGCGGGGAGGGGTTGTGTGGCCAAGCCCACCGTGCGGAGGAGCTCGGCAGAGGACACCCCGAGCGGGGACAAGCTGTGCCCTCTGCCCTACCCCCCCTGCAGCCCGTCCCCACCTAACGAGTGTGAAAGTGACTTCAATATACAAGGCTGTAAATTACATCACAGGTAGACTGAGGTGGCACTCCATTGTTGATGAGCTAGGCGAACAGACGTCTAGGCTCAACCTTGGATAACTGATTGAAAGGAAGAAAGAGAAGGAGGAAGGGAGAAAAAGAGGGGAAGAAGAGGAGAGATACCGGTAGAAAGGTGAGGTAAAGTGGGAGAAAGATCAGGCTCTGCTCGGGGAACCCCTCCCGAGGGAATTACATTCTGGGCACCTATGAAGCTTTTGGGTACTCATTCTAAGGAGGAGGGATTATTCGGGGAAATCCTATTTCCTTTCCCTGAGGTCCCAACATAGCTCACCCAGGGATCCCAGATTTTATCGAAATGAGGTGATGTGTTGAGTATCGCGTTTGAGATCTTCTCTTGTGCCATAATCCAGGATATTTTCCGCTTGGCAGCTTGGAATGAGACCGTATTGGTCTTCCAGGCCTTAGCGATAGTTACCTTAGCTCCTGTGAGTATGAACCGGATAAGGGAAGCCATTGCCTTTGGGGAACCCGGGATTGCTTGATTTAAAAGGGCTGTGGCTGGATCCAATGGGATTGGTAAGTCCGAAATCTTGCGGATCATCCGAAAAATTTTGTTCCAAAAGCTTCTAATTCTGGGGCAAGACCAGAAAATATGGAGAATGTCTCCTAGATGGTCACATCCCCTGAAACATAGGGGAGATGTTTGGGGGTAAAATTTGGCTAGGCGAGTTGGAACTAAATACCAGCGCATAAAAATCTTCAGGTTCGCCTCCTTAAGAGTGGTATTATGGACTCCTTTGCAAGCTTTTTCAATATTAGTGTGCCAGGTCTCGAGATCCCACTCCATACCGAGGTCCCGTTCCCAGCTTAGCATGAAGGGGGCCTTCTCTTTCGGTTCAATAAGTGAAGAGTATATTAACGAGATCCCCCCTCTTGTGTCCATGGCTGACGAGCACCACTGCTCATAAGGTGTGACTGACAAGGGTTGGGTCGCAGATGCTTTGACCTTGTCAAGAAAGTGCCAGATTTGCATATAGCGAAATCTTTCGTTAGAGGGCATGTCAAGTTTTCCTGTACAGTGTTGGAAGGAGATGGGTCCCCCGGCGTTAAAGAAGTGGCCCAGTCGGTACATCCCTTTCTGGGTCCACCATTTGAAGGCCTCGATGTTCAGGCCTGGGGGGAAGCGCGGGTTATGGAAGAGATGAGAAAGAGGGAGCCATTTGGAGATTAAGCAGTTCTTTTTACGTATGCCATCACAGAAAGATAGTGAGTGCGAAAGGGAGGGTGACATTATCGGTGGTCTAGATTTGGGGGAGCTCGTGATCAAAAAATCTATGGTGTTTTTAGGGACCGCTTGCCTCTCTATGTGCACCCAGTCTGGTTTGTCGGTTGGGAAGTAAACTGTGGATATTTGCGTCAGTTGGGCCGCTTGATAGTAGTGCCAGAGGTTGGGGAGCCCTAGGCCCCCTTTCGCTTTAGGTCTGTAGAGGGTGTTTTTAGAGAGACGATAACCTGTTTTCCCCCATATAAAGCGGATCACTTTGGATTGGATGATAGAAAGCTGAGTTTTGGGCACCAGGATGGGTAATGAGCGAAATAAGTATAGGATACGTGGTAGAAGGGTCATCTTGATGGCATTAATGCGTCCGGTCCATGACATCTGGTGCTGGGACCATTGTGTAAGATCTTGGATCATGTTCTGAAACATGGGTGGGTAATTGTGTTTGTAGAGCTGATCCGGGGATGAGGACAAGTTTATACCTAGGTAGGGTATGTAGTTGGATTTCCATCCAAATGGGAACTGCCCCTTTAATAGGCTCACCTCCCTTTGTTGGACTGAGACGTTTAGGGCGAGGGTTTTGGACAGATTGACCTGAAGGCCAGAAGCATCTCCAAACTTCGTTAGGAGTTTGAAGGCGCTGGGGATTGAGGTCGTGGGGGAAGTGACAAAGAGGAGAACGTCGTCCGCAAATAATGCGCACTTGTGGACATTGGGACCACATCTCACTCCTTGAATGTCTGGGTCAGACCTAATTTTGATAGCTAGCATTTCTATCACTAGTGCAAACAGGAGTGGAGATAGAGGGCAGCCCTGTCTAGTACCTCTCGCTATAGGGAAGGAGTCCAAATAATGACCGCACAATTTTATCTTAGCTATTGGAAGGGAATAGAGAGATTTTAAGCTACTGATAAATTTGGGTCCAACCCCCCATTTGGCTAAAGCTGAGAAGAGGAAGGGCCAGGAAACCGTGTCGAGATGTATGTATTCCTGGTTCAACCCAAATAGGGTCCTTCTGTTCCGGGCCTGGTCCACTCCTCTCGCTAGCTGTATTAAAGGGATGACGTTAGTCCGACCCTACCCCTTCGGGGAGTTCTTCCGGAAGACGAGAGGAACCTGGACGTCTTCCGTAAGCTGTGCCAAAGGACCGGGAAGGAGAAGAGTCGAAATCGGTTTACCCCCCAACCTGGGTTTAAATAGTCATCGAATTTTAGAGAGATAAGGGAAGGTTATCGATTCTATTTTAACACGCCAGTAATAAACCTGAGGAAGGGATATCGCTCTCCATGATCTGTCCCGAC
>BLSH010409258.1:31230-45120 GCA_018402905.1 Glandirana rugosa | reverse complement strand
CAGATAACATCCTAAAAGCTATAATGGCACTTTATTCTGTACCCTCAGCAAACGTATTTGTTGTAGACTCTATATCCCCTTCTTTCCACATAACCAATGGCACTCGACAGGGCTGCCCCCTCTCCCCCATAATCTCTGATATGGCCATTGAACCCTTAGCTGAACATATCCGGAACTCCAACAGCATAAGAGGTCTAGCCACCGACGACAGGCCACATAAGATAAGCCTTTTCGCCGATGACATCATCATAATGCTGACCAACCCCCTCTCCTCATTACCAGCGGTCCATGAGCTCTTACACAAATTCAGTGCAACCTCCTACTATAAGGTGAACCCCTTAAAATCCCACATATTGAATTCAGGAGTGGACAACGTGACTAAAACCCTCCTTTCAACCCAACTTCCATACCAATGGGCTGAAGCTAGCATTACATAACTAGGCATAACCCTAACAAGTAATCTTAATAACCTATTTAAAGCCAACGTCATCCCCTTCAAACAGAAATACATCTCCTCTCTAGAAAATATTACTAAACATGAGTTTTTCTGGGCGGGTAGGTTGGCAGCGTACAAAATGATGATCCTTTCCCAACTGCTCTATTTGTTCCGATCCCTTCCAATCCCCATCCCATCAACATACTTAAACTCCCTATAAGCCCTATTAGGAAAATATATTTGGCAAGGTAAAAAGCCAAAAGTAAATAGGATTTGGCTATACAAACATAGATCAGTGGGGGGATCAGGCCTTACGAACATTGCAGACTACCCCCTCTCTAGCATCCTCACACAACTTAAAGAATGGCTTAAGACTGACAGCCCCTCTCTTTGGTGCCAAGTGGAAAGACAACAAGTACCAGGGGCCAATCTAAAACCATGGTTATATAGCCTTCATCCGAGAGCCCATATTTCTAAAACATTGTCCCCTCCAATTATAGCAACAGCCAAGGCATGGAAGAAATTTTCCGCTCTTAAATGGTCAGAAAACCCTACCGCCAGACCAAAAATACCCGCAACTATCTTACACAGACTTATCCCTGACTTCTCCCTAATCCCTTGGACCAACAACCCCTCCAGACTGCTTAACGAAGTTTTGACACAAGAGAGCGTTAAACCCTTCTCACAATTACAAACAGAGATAGGCATCCCAGATGCAAGATTGCACAACACATGTTTGGGAGAGGACAGAGTTCTCCCTAAGAGGTCCTTCTCCCCTTGGGGAATAAAGGGTTAACCCAGTGGCATATACTCAGGCACATCTGCCAATTAATTTTATTGAAAAAAAATTATAACAAACAACCACATGTAAACACTCAGTTAAAAGACAACGTTGTCTAACTATAAAACACCCCGGGGTCATACACACAGCTTAAGGATTACATTTAAGTCTTGGTATGCGAGCATATGTCTGTTACTGACAATGAATTCCAGGAAATCCTCTATAGGTGTTACCGAATAGATTAAGGAGCAGATAATGTCATTTGAATCCAATGGTTAACGCTTCAATAGCTTCAAGGATTTTAAAAGATCACAGTGTCTGAATCCTCAGATATTGGGGCACTGGTCGCCAGACAGTGACAGACAGATGGCTTGATAGTCCCAATTGGGACGGACTCACGGTTTGTGGGTGGTCATCCGCCGGTATGCGGTCTCATATTGAGGGCTGGGGTGAGTTCCAGAGGAGCGTGAGTCTCCTTGAAGTCACTGGTTAGAAAAGCCAGTGAAGCTATTGAAGCGTTAACCATTGGATTCAAATGACATTATCTGCTCCTTAATCTATTCGGTTTGCTTAAAGTCTAATGATAATATGTGGTATGAGCAGTCCAATACTGTTTGACCCAGAGGTTCCTCATTAGGGTGATCAGCACTTCACTGAGCTGTAACACCTATAGAGGATTTCCTGGAATTCATTGTCAGTAACAGACATATGCTCGCATACCAAGACTTAAATGTAATCCTTAAGCTGTGTGTATGACCCCGGGGTGTTTTATAGTTAGACAACGTTGTCTTTTAACTGAGTGTTTACATGTGGTTGTTTGTTATAATTTTTTTTTCAATAAAATTAATTGGCAGAAGTGCCTGAGTATATGCCACTGGGTTAACCTTTTATTCCCCAAGAGGAGAAGGACCTCTCCCAAACATGTGTTGTGCAATATTCACCAAGGTCCATTAAGGTGAATCCCACTTCGAGATTAGAGTGAGTTGACCATACTCAGTTAGATCTCTATCTGTTCCAAAGATATTGAGATCCGTGTCCTTAAATCCCGTTTTTTCCCCCTCCCCCCTTTTTCTCCATCCCAGATGCAAGATGCTACAAATACCTACAACTAAGACATTGCGTCAGTAACAACCCTCACTTACTAACTCCCCTCCCTATTGTAGCTTTGAAATATTACTCCCTGAAGGATACACACTCCAAGGGTATGACATTATTCTGCAATCTGATTAGAGAAAAAACAAAAAATCTCCACATTTGATCGGTCTACTTCCCTCCTGTGTTGGAGACAATGCGGAAATCCAGGCACGCTATTCCATATTTTATGGGAGTGCCCCCGGATTAAAAACTTCTGGACAGAAGTAGTTTGCATAATTTCTGAAATCACAGGGAGGACTCCAAACACATCTCCTGCATTTGGCCTGCATTTCTTTAACATTGAAAACTACCCACATATCTATCATAAAATAATTACTCACATTCTATTAGCAGCTAGGCAAAACATAACTATCTCAGGGAAAGACCCCACACCCCCTTCCCTTTTAAATGTAATCAAACAAATATATTAACACTATACCTACGAAACCTACCTAGCACCTAGACAGGAAAACATACCAGAAATTTGCACAACAATGGGAGCCATGGGTTAAATGGTACAACTAACTCACCCGTAACAGGTGATAGACATTTCCCACGGAGTGTAGCCTCTCCTTCCCCTCTCCCTTATCTTATTCTCTCTATCCTTATATTTCTCCCCGTCCCTTCTCTTTCTACATAGTTATTTTCATAAAGGCAGGAAAGTTGGTAGAACCGCCACCTGTTAATGACACAGTTTGTTACCTACAGTATGTATGCTCAGTCTTAACCAGAGGGGAGCACGCCCTCCGCCCCATGACACAGCGAGTTCTCTTTGGGTTGTCTGGGCATGAGGATGTGCTGGCCCCAGCAATACTGTACTCTGGTATATCCCAATATCCTTTGTTCACACACAACAGGTTCTATGTGGAATCATTGTCTCACTCAATCATGCCACCCAAGTACCTAAATCTGTATGTTATTATTGTTCCTTGTATTGTGTAAAACCAATAAAAACATTGAACTATAAAAAGGTAAAATGACATAAACAGAGTAAACGTGGTCAAAACATAGGCAGGGTTCAGTAATCAGAGCGGATAGTCAGAGCAAGCCAGTGAAACAAGAGTCCAGAGATCAGCGAGGTCAAACAAATGGCATGCAGGGTCAGGAGCCAGGAGGAGGGTCTTGAATCCAGGAACCAGAAGGGAACGTCAAACAGGCAAAGTCTTTCATAGGAAAACACAGCAGAGATTTCTCCAGAGATATCGACCAAGGTGAAGGCATCTGATCCAGGCAGTTTATATAGCAGCAGAGCTGGCTTACCAAGGCAGGATATGGTCATCAGATGAGACAGAGTGGAAGCTGAGACTGGCAATTAACCCTCAGCTGAGCCGCTTGCTCTGAGAAGGGAGAGCTGAGCCCAGCCCTGACAGGACTTCTCCCAGTCACCCACAAAAACAAAGACAATGCAAACCTTTTGTTTCAGTCATAAAGTAAACTTCAGTTCAGCAGCTCTCTCAGGTTTGATGGCTTCCTGAGTGCCTGGCCAGAGCAAACCTTTGCTCTACTCCTGTTTATTTATACCACCTGTTGGTGGACACAAGTGGACCGTAAAATCCGGTCCAGAACCAACCCTGCCAAGATGGCTGGTAAAACCTGGAAGAGATTCCACCTTAGTTTCTTGCAAATTAATGCATGCGAGGTTAAACATAGCGTCCATCAATCACCTCGCTTTTCATAATGTCACAATATGCTCTATATATATATATATATATATATATATACACACATAAACATGATGGGGGACATGGTTAATGTGTTGGGGGATCTGATCGAGGAAGAAGGAAGTCAGTAATCTTCCTCCTTCCCCCTCAGTTCCCCTGGGGTTCTCTGTTCACTCCCCAATTCACCAGCTCAGAGCTGGTGAATCGGGGAGTGTGAATTCTGACACAGATCGTCAGTGAAGTGCTCAGATCAAAGCTTCATAAACTGGTCATTACTGTGTCAGTCAGTTACAGCTTCTCCATGTGTAGAGATGATCGTCAGAGAACATTTCTTCCCTGATTATCTCTGTTTCATAAACCGAAAATTAACTGTGATCAGCGGCGATCCACGGGATCACCGATGTTCACAGTTTCATAAACAGACACCTTATGATGGCAATTAACTAGCTGTTTGATGGTTATGGAAAGGCCATTGGAGTGTGAAATTATAGTATGGGGAAGAGTGCAGGTGGAACTCTAGGTAGCATTGCATCTAAACAATCCAGCGATGTTCAACCAAGTATTAGTGGTTGTATTGGAAGTGTAGATACTAGTGGAGATCATGTTGCCTATTGTTCATGTTTTTCTTGCAACGTATCTGATCCCACATCTTAAGTAGGTTTTGTAGCTGTCATCACTATGTAATATGGAGAAGTGACTTGTAATGATGTTTCTTATTTCTGAGAATTGTAGAGTAATTGGTTGAAAAAATTGGTCTATTTGATGGTCTAGTGTCTTGAGACGAACCATTGGTCAAAAGGTTGGTTCTATCAAGGCTCCTGATTTGGCTATGAACCTTTCGGACCATTGTTTTGCAATATCCTCATTCACAGAGACTCTGTTTGAGTAGACATGCTTTTCTATCATAATCAATTAGGTAAGAACAGTTTTGTCTTGTCCGGATAAACTGGCCTTGAGGTATTGCTTTGATAGTGTGGGGAGCATGACAGCTGGTTGCATGCAGAAGAGAGTTCTTGGAGGTGGTTTTCCTAAATGAAAGTACTTTGACAGTCTTGTCCTGAATGGATCCAAATAGGGTGAGATCTAGAAAGTTGGATTCAGTTTGGTGTTCCTCTATGGTGAACTTTAAGTTCAAATCATTTGTGTTGAGATAACCTAGAAACTCAGTGGTTGATAAAAATCAAACCATCTATGTAACAAAAGTATGAAATGATTTTATCTCTGTGGAGATTGTCTGCATTATATATATGAAGCTTCTCCCACCAACCCATGTATTTAAATATGTTGGTGAGAATCTGGCTCTCATAGAGGCACCTTGTCTTTGTATGTACCATTTAGAGTTGAAAAGAAAATAGTTGTAATATGGAAGGTATGAGACAGCTTCCAGAATGAACCATTTTAATTCTGATGAATATTCTGTTTACATATCCATGTGGTGTTTGAGTGACTTCAACCCTAGATTGTGGGGTATACACGAGTATAGGGACTTAACATCACATACTATCCATTTATTATTGTTCTCAAATGAATGTCCTTCTAAAGCCTGTATGGTGTGTTTTTTATCCCGCAGATCAGAAGGTATCCCAATGACTAGGGGCTGTAACAAAATGTCTATGAGGTTGCCCAAAGGTTCCCCAAGGGAGCCAATGCTGACCACAATTGGTCTCCCTTGAATGGGGACATCCTTTTTGTGAGTCTTGGGCAAATGATGGAATATAGGTGTAACAGGATAGGAGGAGATAAGGTTGGTAGCCTCTGAAGAGTTCAAAACTCCAATGGATATAGCTTCATCTAATATATTCTTTAGATGTTGTGTGTAGATACGGGTAGGATCAGAAGATATACAGTTATAGGTGTTTGTGTCTGAAAGTTGTCTATCCACTTCTCTAAGATGTTGCCATGATGTTGATGTGACAAGAGCCTCTTCCTCACAACCCTGGGCAGTGGTTGTGGCAGTCAGGGCCGCTGATAAGCAAGTACAACTCGCCCTGTTGTACGGGACCCAGCCAGAAGGGGGGCCTGGGCAATACGAAGGGATTGCAAAATATAAAAAAAAGTCTTTCTCCAACCAGAGCAAGTATGGAGTTCTTCCCCCAAACCTTCCCACACTACAGAGCTCTGTCCCAAATCCCCCCTCCCCGCTCTGCTCCGACTTCAACTTTCTGGGTCCCTCTGTATAGATGTTCTTGTCTAGATGTCAGCTGCTTGTGAAGGGGGAGGGGCTAGAGGATACCCCATTGGCCTGGTGTCGGCACAGGTGTCTCTGCAGAGCCTGGTCTGATGCCTGCAGATAAAGTGAGTTGTGTATATTACCCTATCCTGTGTATATACTGCCCTATCCTGTGTATATATTACCCTATCCTGTGTATATATTACCCTATCCTGTTTATATATTACCCTATCCTGTGTATATATTACCCTATCCATTGCATATACTGCCCTATCCTGTGTATATACTACCCTATCCTGTGTATATATTGCCCTATCCTGTGTATATATTGTCCTATCCTGTGTATATACTACCCTATCCTGTGTATATATTACCCTATCCTGCGTATATTTTGCCCTATCCTGTGTATATATTACCCTATCTTGTGTATATACTGCCCTATCCTGTGTATATATTACCCTATCCTGTGTATATTCTACCCTATCCTGTATATATATTGCCCTATCCTGTGTATATACTACCCTATCCTGTGTATATATTACCCTATCCTGTGTATACGTTACCCTATCCTGTGTATATACTGCCCTATCCTGTGTATATATTACACTATAGTGTGTATATATTACTCTATCCTGTGTATATATTGTCCTATCCTGTGCAAATGCTGCTCTAGCCTGTGTATATACTGCCCTACCCTGTGTATATATTGTCCTATCCTGTGCATATGCTGCTCTAGCCTGTGTATATATTACCCTATCCTTTGTATATATTACCCCATCCTGTGTATATATTACCATATCCTGCGTATATACTACCCTATCCTGTGTATATATTACCCTATCCTGTGTATATAATTTCCTATCCTGTGTATATACTACCCTATCCTGTGTATATATTACCCTATCCTGTTTATATATTGCCCTATCCTGTGTGTATATTGCCCTATCCTGTGTGTATATTGCCCTACCTGTGTATATACTACACTATCTCTGTGTTCAGAGGTGCTAGTACAATCCTGCAGACCACAGCTGAAGAAATAGGTGGAGAGGCACTGTAAACAATCTCCACCATATACATGGGCAGGGCAAAGGGGGTGGCAAAATTAGGTCTCGTCTAGGGTGTCAAAACTCCTTGCACCAGCCCTGTTCTTGTGGGTGTTTGGGAGGGACTATTTCTCCTATTTCTGCTGCATGTAACTTCCGCGGCCGCCCGGCATTGCTGGCTCAAGTCCTGGCCTGCATACTGCCCTCCCTGGCGGAGTGATTTATCTTCCTCCGCTCATGGTGCTCTGCACTGTTCCCCACTCGGCCTGAGACTGGAAAAGAAGCAGTGAGGTGACCAGCAGCAGAGGAAGCAGGTCAGCTGAAATTAAAAATTGTGACTCCAGGCAGCAGCAGGATCAGAGAGGAAGTGGCTTGTGGGACTAACACAGGTGTGTGCTTGCTTGGGGGTGATTCAAGATCTACTACTACATGATGATTACACACTGTAACTTATAACTGGCTGGATAAAGATAAATAGCGCTTGAAGACAGACCTGCACTTTGTTTCAAGGTGGGTCTGGGGAGGGGCCAGGGGTGGGGCTGAAGGAGGGACTATAAGCAGGACCAGGGGTGGGGCTGAAGGGGGCCCCATTAGATCAGCTGTATGGGTCCCCATGATTTCTATCAGCAGCCCTGGTGGCGGTCTGTGGGTGGGAGATTTATTGGATTCTGGAAGTCCCTTTAACAAGGTGGCCCCCAGATCCTGCCCCCATGTGAATGAGTAGGGGTACAAAAAGTAAATAAAAAGGCAGACACAGTTTTTGTCAAATCCTTTATTTAAACAAAAGTTTTCCTCTGTGTAGATCCATGGTCAATCATGATGACTGCTGCAACCGCTGACTTGAGAAAAAAAAAAGTTTGCACCTGATGATGGTTCCCACCATCTGACAGCTCCACCACCTCCCACCACTAAATAAACTAAGCTGCAGGGCCACCCAGTAACATCACCAGGTGGACCCACCCCTTGTGACGTCATCGACCCAGCATGCCCGATCCATGACGTCATATGGGGCAACGCCAAACGGTGGGGTGGGGAAGGAAGGGACACTTTCCTGCCAGGCTGCATGCTCAGATAAGGGTTTGGTATGTATTTGGAGGGCCCACGCCTTTTTTTTCAATCTTGGGGGAACTCATGCATTTTTTTCTTTACATTTTCTTTTCTTTACATTCTTTTCATTTTCTTTTCTTTTTTATTTTCTTTACATTCAGTTGTCAACGGGGAAACCCGGACAGCCAATGACTTATCAGTTGTTAAGGATGCCAACGGCTGCTCGCTCCTTAGCCACTTAACCTTATGAAAATGTACTCACCTTTATGACCAGTCCATTTATTGCTTTTTGGCACTGCGTTACTTTAACTGACAATTGCATGGCCATGCAACAGTGTACCCAAATTAAATTTATATCATTTTTCCCACAAATAGAGCTTTCTTTTGGTAGTATTTAGGACATATCCCATTAAAACCAAAATAAACCTCTTAATACATTTTGGCCAAAATGTATTCTGCTACATGTTTTTGGTAAAAAAAATGCCAATAAGTGTATATTGATTGGCTTGCATGAAAGTTATAGCTTCTACAAACTATGGGATATTTACTGGAATTTTTTTTTTATACTAGTAATGGTAGTGATCAGCGACTTATAGCAGGACGGCGAGCAATCTGACACTAACTGACACTTTGTGAGAACTAACCAACTGCCACTGACATCACCAGTGACATTATTGCAGTTATCAATGCTAATAACATGCACTGTCATTGTACTAATGGCACTGGGCAGGAAGGGTTTAACATCTAGGGCAATCAAGGGGTTAAATATGTGACTAACAAGTGTTTATGTGTGTACTGTGTAATGATTTTACTGGGGATCTAGTTAAAAGACCCAGTCCCAACTGAATAGTAGTAATTAGAAAATATTTTTGCATTTTTACATGTCTACCATGCCAGTGTCCAGCGACCCATATCCTTATTTACCAAAATCCTAAAAACTGTACTTGAAAAAGGCTATAAAAATGACAAGATTTGGCTCCCCTAGACATCAGTGGGATTCAGGTGCTATGTTCAGGGCTTTCAGTAAATTGAACTTTGCTTGGTTCACTCATCACTTGTGTTTATACATTCATAAGTCTGAACTACTAAAATATGTCCTGCAAAAGATTTTGTTCATAATTTGCTACTATAAAACTGTCTCCCCAATGCAAAAAGATTTATCTACAGCTTCTTTTTTTCTGGGTAGTCTTAAGATTTGAGTATTCTGAAAAGAAACCAGGCATAACTAAATTAAATCTTTAATTACAGAAATAACTCCTCTAGCTATAAAATATTTCACTTTCACTAAAATACTGATGCTGCTGAATATGTGCTACTTAGGATCTAACTGTAATTCATGCACAGATGCAACAGTGTCTGGGACCATAAGGTCTGGGGGCCAAGCGTAAGGACTCTTTATTTCCAATTGTAGTCACTGCTTACCTTACATTATTCAGATAATAATACGATTTTGACCACTTCTGCTACTAATAAGCTTATTGAAATAGAAGAAATACTGCATGCACCTTAATTAAAGGATAAGTTCAACATTAAAAAAATAATAAATGCACATTTTTGCAGGTAAATAAATGTATTTATTTTTTTATTGGTGGGAGATTGGAAAGCATTGCACCCACAATCAGCAGATCATGGGTGCAATGCAGGGCTCTTACAGGCTCTGTGTGTAAGCTGTCTGGCCGTTCATCCTATGTCCAAGCAATTACACACTACCATGAAGCATCAATGAACTAGCACAGTGCTCAACAGCACCATGGTAGTTCATTGAGAACTATAAGCAGACAGCTGCAAAGGCTCATGGACCTTGTAATTTTCCATTTACAGAACTTACAGAACTGAATAAACAATGCAGCCGTGCAGGAGGAGCCCCACATGGCCACATTCTTTGCAGATTGTGACAGAGCGTGTGGGGGGGAGTTCCCCCGCTGCCTGACACAATGGAGAGCTGGAGGGGTGTGGGGGCCAGTGAATTTGTAATATGTTACACGTTACACCCTGAATATGGGTGAAACATGTAACATGTTACAAAAGGTGAACTTAAGGTGAACTAAACCTGTTAATTTAGCAACCTCAGGGCTTACAAGTAGAGTTGAGCGGACACCTGGATGTTCGGGTTCGGCGGGTTCGGCCGAACTTCGTGAAAAAGTTCAGGTTCAGTACCGAACTTGACCCCGGACCCCAAACCCCATTGAAGTCAATAGGGACCCAAACTTTTCGGCACAAAAATGGCTGTAAAAAAGTCCTGGAAAGTGCTAGAGGGCTGCAAAAGGAAGTAAAATGGGGGTAAGAGTAGAACAAGTGCCCTACAAAAAATGGGGATAGGGAAAATAACTTAAAATCAAATAAAAAAAATAAAAATGGGAAGGGGGGGTGGATGTGGAGTAGGAGCTTAGAGGTTGACTAGGCCGTGACCGTGGCAGTGTAGGTGGAAGTGGCGGTGGTGGAGGAGGAGGAGGAGGAGGTAGCCAACACTTTTTGTTGTTTGTTTTTTTTTCTAATTGGGGTAGCCCCCAAAATATTGAGGCATATTCAAAACAACAAGTATACCAATGGCTGTGTGAGGCCGGTCTAAATGTCTATTCTGCACAAGGTACAGACAAGTCTTGTGTAGAACAATAATCTATCCCTTACAGCACTAGCAGGAACCTCTCCCTATAGAACTAGGAGATGATTATAGAACAATAATCTGTCCCTTACAGCAACAGCAGGAACCTGACCCTATAGCAGTAGGCGATGATTTTAGAACAATAATCTGTCCCTTACAGAAACAGCAGGAACCTGACCCTATAGCAGTAGGCGATGATTTTAGAACAATAATCTGTCCCTTACAGGAGCAGCAGGAACCTCTCCCTATAGAACTAGGAGACAATTTTAGAACAATAATCTGTCCCTTACAGCACCAGCAGGTACCTCTCCCTATAGAACTAGGAGATGATTTTAGAACAATAATCTGTTCCTTACAGCAACAGCAGGGACCTGACCCTATAGCAGTAGGCAATGATTTTAGAACAATAATCTGTCCCTTACAGGAGCAGCAGGAACCTCTCCCTATAGAACTAGGAGACGATTTTAGAACAATAATCTGTCCCTTACAGCACCAGCAGGAACCTCTCCCTATAGAACTAGGAGATGATTATAGAACAATAATCTGTCCCTCAAAGCAGTAGACTCTACCTAGTCCAGTATCAGATTGTTCTGTAATGCAGGATGAGATGTTATTAGATCTGCAATCTGTCCCTAAAAGCAGAAGTATTAAACTCTACCTAGTCCAGAATCAGATTGTTCTGTAATGCAGGATGAGATCTGCAATCTGTCCCTCAAAGCAGTAGTAGTAGTAGTAATCTCTACCTAGTCCAGAATCAGATCGTTCTGCAATGCAGGATGAGATGTTATTATATCTGCAATCTGTCCCTCACAACGCCGGCAGCATCCTCTCCCTACACTAGCCTGAGAACATGTGACATGCAGCACTACGTGACTCCAGCTTATACAGAGGCTGGGTCACATGATGCACTGGCCAATCACAGCCATGCCATTAGTAGGCATGGCTATGATGGCTTCTAAGGGCAAACCAGTGAAACGCTTGTTGATTTTTACAGTTCGGGTTCACTCAGCTCTACTTACAAGGTCTGTGCTTGTATCTGTTAGATAAAAAAAATGTTCTGTTCGCATTTAGAGCTAAAGCTTTATGTTATGCTTCTACTCACTACCCAAGTTCAACCACTATGATCTAGCAAATTTATTTCTCTAGTTATCTATTTCTGTTGCCTATAACCACAAACTACAAATACTGAACATTCTGGAAATAATGATAGTAATGTAAGCATATTTTACCAGTTGCATTGATGCTAATGAAAAAGCCATAGGCTTCTCCTTGCTCTTCAGTTTTCTCGTTCACCTCACTGCCTGCTCTTAGGCACATGATAAAGCAGGTGGCATTTGTTGAATGTGCTGGTCATAGCTATGCAGTGCAGCTGAAAGCTAGGCAAAGGAGTGCTTTTAATAAAGAACCCTGCACATGGACTTGAGTTTCACTGCTTTATTTGAACACAGGCATAATAGTAAACACATATAGTTGACACAGTCTGCTATGGTGTACTCCATCATGCATTCCCTGCACTTGGCCATTTGACCTGGTCTGAATGCCATGTAGTGGCATCCCTGAATCTGGCTTATAACTTTCCTTAACCTCTCAATACATTGGCTCACGTTGAAAGACCAGCCAGGCCATGCTGGAGAAGGGTCAGTTGCAGTTGTAATGGTTGCAACTCCAGTTGCTTTGCCACTGAGCTATACATAAACTGAATTCATTATAAGTGGCTGGCCACAGCATCATCACAGGCCATGCTTTGTGAATAGCAAAGTTCACTGAGAAAGTGGAGGTACAACCTCCGAACTGGTGTCTTTCATAGACACAATTCTGATGTGTTGGTGAGCTAGAACTACAGCTCCCACTGTACTTTCCTAGAGGAGGCCAACACAGTTTACAGAGGACTATGAAACTAAGCAAACATTTAGTGATTAATCAGCTGATGTAAAAAATATTAAGGGGTGAAAAGTGTAAAACTAAAAGTGCCTAGAGTAAGGCCCCTTTTACGTGGGCGCCTCCATTTGACGGACTCCCATTGCTCAGCAGGGGATCGCTCCGCTGATCCCCGCTGAGTGGGCGGATGACAGGTCCATCTTAGCTCACTGTGGGGAGATCGGATAAAAATGGACCGCCTGTCCGATTTCATCCGATCCAATTCAATTTGCCAGATGGATGGAAAATAGGACCACCATCTGTCTGGATTTGGCAGACAGGATGGGATAGCAGTGGGTGTCAGCGGACATGTCACTGCTGACATCTGCCGCTCCATAAGGGTGAATCGATGGTCCAATCAGGTCTGCTTGAAAAACTGACTGGCAGACCTGATCGGTCAGCCCGTGTGAAAGGAGCCTTAAAGTTTAAAATCTACTTAACCACTTCAATAACGGGCACTTTTATCCCCTTCCTGCCCAGGTCAATTATCAGCTTTCAGTGTTGTTGCACTTTGAATGACAATTGTGCGGTCATGCAACACTTTACCCAAACTAAGCTTTTATCATTCTATTCACATAAAAGAGCTTTCTTTTGGTGGTATTAAATCACCAATGTGTAGTGCAATCAGCGCTGCAAGATAACTCAAATAAGATCAAATAAGATATCCGACTGCTAGCTGAACATCACAGGTAATCAACCTCATAAAACTCAAAAATTCAAAACAGAAGCAGCGCAGTCATAAAAGAGAAAGACGCGACGAAGACAAAACTTAAAAACTCAAAATACTCCAACTAATGGACACTACAAGTCGATCGTCAGCCTATAGAATAAACTAGAATAAACTCAATAGAACGTCGCGACTAACGTGATGTGTAACCACTAAATTATGGTGGTTTTCTTTCGAGAAAATACACTTATCTTACTATTTTCGAATCAAACCCATTTCACAACGTACTGGCGTGTTAACAGTAAGTTTCACGTTGTTGTGACTTTCGACTATTAACTGGACCCGTCCTTCCCCTATTTTCACGGGCAATAACTTCACCAATTCATCTAAAATTTGAAATTCCGAGGAAAGTGTGCCCGACTGGCTAGTCCA
>BLSH010409258.1:16619-29411 GCA_018402905.1 Glandirana rugosa | reverse complement strand
AGAGGCGGCTCCCTCGGTCTCTGTGATAGCCTTATAAGCAGCTCTAGTGTGGTGACGTGATAGGCTCCACCCCGCCGAGGAAGGCATACTTGCCGTAACGCGTACGGGGAAGGACCGACCTGGACGTCACCCGCTGCTGCTGTGAGGAGAGAAGGAGTTGAGGAGGGACACCCTGAAGGGCTTACCCGCCGGTGATTGACCTGATCATCAGCTAGGAGACCCTGTGGGGATTTCTCCTGATTGCTTGTTTAACTTCTACGCTGTGTGAGTAGACTGCTTTTTAAATAAAAGGAATTTTTTAACGTTATGACAGTCTGCACTTAGTTTCCATCTTTCTTCTTATATGGTTTCACTGACTGCCTGAGCTGTGAGGAGCGGTATTAAGTGAGGATAAGGAAGTCTGACTTTCTGGAAGTGATTTTCTGCTACATTAAAACGCATTTGACCCTCTAGTATTAAATCACCACTGAGTGTTTTAAAAGACTGAACATTTTAAAAAAACACATTTTTTTTAATTTTGTTTCTGTTATAAAATTTTGCAAATGAATAATCGTTCTTCATAAATTTAGCCCATAATGTATTCTGCTACATTTCTTTGGTGAAAATAATCCAACACAGTGTATATTATTTAGTCTGTAAGAAAGTTATAGAGTCCACAAACTATGGTGTATACAGTATATATCTGAAAACTGATCAATCCTGATGTACTGACAGCCTAATTTCTTGAGACCCGAAAATGCCAGGACAGTAGAAATACCCCCTAAATGACCCCTTTTTGGAAAGAATACAGTCCAAGGTATTAATGAAGAGGCATGGTGGGTTTTTTGAAGTTGTCATTTTCTGTCATAATTCTTTGGAAAATTAAGAAATGAAAAAAAAAGTACAGCGTCATCATATAACTAGCGTGGCAGTGATCAGGGGCACTGACTGGTGACAGTACAATTTTTTTTTTCTTTACTAATACTTCTCTGGGGAAGTGATAAAAATGTTGTTTTTTACTCAGTATGTTTGCTTATCACAGTGCATTACATTCCTATAAGCAAGAATTTTACTGAATGAAACAGATTAATTCTGGCTGTTTTGTTGTGATTAGCTGTGATTGGTCAAAGCTAATCACATGGTACTGATGGACTGTGATTGACCCTGTTTGTACCATGGGATCACACTGACCAATCACAGCTTGCAACACAATGTACACACTGGATGGCTTGAAAGGAAGCCATCCATTGTGTACAACTGTCATATGATCTGCTGTGAATCATCACAACGATCACATGGTATCAGCAGCGAGCCAGTACTCTTATCGCAATCAGCGCATCCTGACAGGATATCATATGACGTCCAGTGAGGATGGGAAACCACTCAACCGGCCATCAATCTGCTATTGGCCTGGAATTGGTTAAAGTTGATCTAAACCTAATTACTGACATTACATAAAAGTTTTAACATTTTAATGTAATTTCATAGTTGCATTCAATCTAAATCTGCATCTTTCATTAAACTAACACCTGGTGATCCTACTACAAAGGCTCTTGTTCAGTCACTTTCTGTTATATGTATAATTGTCACTATCACTGTTGTCACTATCAGGATCAATGGAATCAATGCATGTAGACAAGAAGTGAATGAAAAGAGCTGGAATTAATAAACAGCACTAGGAAGCAAAAAGAGATAAACATAGTGAACATAATATTTTATAAAAAAATGTTTATAATGCACAGTGTGTCTGCAAACTAAGGGCTCAATTCCCAAAACGTTATTTAACTCATAAAATCTGAGATAAAATAACTCAGATGTTTTCAAACTTTTTTTGCAATTCACAAAAAAAGCTACTAAATAGAGCATGAGTTATGTCATGAAAATGTGAGGTATTTTACTCATGAAAATATTCTGTATTTTATCTCATGTGACACCCAGTGAGATGGATACAGTAGAGAAGGATTAAACCCCCTGTCAGTTTTTAGTGCTAGTAAAGCATAAAAATGGTGTAATCCGTGGAAATATACCAACTCACTAAGTAATTCCAGTCCCTGCAGCATATGTATTAATACAAAAGAAAAAACGTGACTGGAATACCAGTCAAATGGAAGCTGCTTTCCCAGTACACATGTGGTCTATTAAAAACAACCAAATTAAGTAAATGCAAAGTATCTAAGTTTTACAATGCAGTGCTGGCAATAAACTACAAAGGCATGCTAGCATTTGGTTAGTAACATGAGAATGCATGCAACTGTGTTGTGTTAAGTGTAAACCCATTGCCTTGCCTTTACTAATAGCTATAACGTTATGTCCTGTGTGGTACCTGATGAGCCCTGTGTCATTCTCTCACATTGTATCCTAATATGTGATAACATACACTGCTCTGTCATATCCTTTGCCACCAAAAAGACATGTGGTGTGATGATGAAGTGTTACATGCTCTTGTGTACTTATTATTTTGCTATGTAATCTGTTTTGTTAAGCAGTGCACTGTGTTATATGTATTGCTGTGTACAATAAACCCATTTTTTAAATAATATAAGTAAATGTTTATTTCCACACATTACCATTGCATGCATTCATGCAATATGTGACACATGCATAATGATTTTGCATGTAAATCACAGTATCTAACATTTGTAACATGACATGCCTGTATTAATTGCTGGATTACAATGCTAAAACATATACGGCACTTAAAAATAATCAGTACATCTATTTTTTAGTTGTATATCCTTTAAATAATTATTTTTCTACATAAAAAGCTAGCAAACATATCCTATAACTTTGACAAGAGACTGTTTTTCAAAGTGAAATGTAGAGACCCATCTGCCATGAACCAGTTGGCCTATTACCTGATCTCTGAAAGACAGCTGGTTGATTATTTAGTATGGTTTGGTGCCCATGTACACGGTTCAGCTTGGAGATTGTAAATACAATTTTATGTAATTTACAGTAACAAGCTTTAGCCTTTAGTATAGGATGCAGGACATGTTTAATGGAATGCTTAAAGTGTATGTCAAGCCAGAAACTTTTTTTCTAGTTTTGGATAAAGTGGAATGGTTAGAACTCCAAAAAAAAATCCACCTTCACTTCCTGTCTTGCTGACCCCACAAAAAAGGAATGACGTGAGGTTCTCACTAAAAATAACAGACTCGTATCCTTGAAGAGGGTCTGGTATGAATGTTAGGGAGCAAGCCACACAAAAAAATAAGCAGTGGGGGTCAATCCTAAATTCCACATCAGATTCATGTGACATCATTAACTAAATATGGTCATGTCAGTTACATCACCCAGGACTTTTGTAGAAGGTTTTGTTAAATGTTGCATGTATTTCTTTTACTCTGTAACCAGGATTTCACAAGTATTTTTTTGGATAACAGGTATGGCATGCATCCCCTATATGCATGTCTATGCCTATCAGAGTAAGGTTTCCTTTTATTTTCAACATCTGTTCTATTTTAAGGGGTCCTTTTACAACGTATGACTCTGTCAAATAATTATCCCATTCAAAAATAGCACTTGTGAAATTCATGTCCTTTATTTAGCCAGATGGTCAGACCAGAGAGATTTCCTCTACTAACTGTACCTTATACTTATCTTATTTCACTGACATACATTTCCTATCATATCTCACTGTTCTGCTTTTCACTCATCTATTAAATTCTTCCTCTGGTCAGGCATGAACCTCATTCAAGATAAAGCCCCCCCAAACTAAAATGTCATAAAATGTTCACTGCTCAAAATGTGGCATCATAAGGGGTAACATAATTATGTGCTCAGTGCATAATGCTCAAGTCAAAACTCAAAATTAAATCCTTGGATGGGATTCTTATCTTATGTAACAGAGTCATAAGTTGTAAAAGCACCCTGCAAAATAGAAAAGAATGTGAAAAACCCTAAGTCACCACACCCTAATGTTGAAAATAAAAATAAGCATTACTCTCATAGGCAAAGAAATGCATAAAAGCGATGTGCATCATACCAGGAATGCAAAAAAATATACATCACCCTGGAGACTACACCCTTTGTTTATATTTAGTGCCAGGGACTAGGAGCTGTCATTCCCTGTTAGTGTAGGAATTGGAGTGGCAGTGCAGGCAGTTTTTTTCTTTTGGTCAGTTGGCTATGTTCATTATGATTGATGAGGTGTTGTGAAAAAAGTGTGATGTCATTTTATACTGTAGACTTTTTTTGTGAATGAGTATGACTATAAGCGGCGACTGCGTGGCTTTGTCCTGAGAATCCCTGCTTATAGTGGTGACTCGCGTGCAGGGCGGCTATGGGGCGAGCACACGCTCGTGCCAGCCACACACTCCCTGAGCAGGGCCAAGGGTCGGGCATACTCAATGTCCGCTGGCAACTCGTGATGCCCTGTGACAGAGCCAGAACGGGGAACCGCTGATGTAAACGCGGCAGTTCCCAGTTGTGACAGGCGGCATGTCAGAGATCTACTGATCCCTGTACTCGGGATCAGTTAGATCTCTGATGCCCCTGGCAGCCCAGCCAGTTAGAACACACCCAGGGAACACAGTAAACCCCTTCACTGCCCCCTGCAGGTTAACCCCTTCCCTGCCAATGACATTTATACAGTAATCAGTGGATATTTAAATTTCTGATCGCTCTATAAATGTCATTAGTCCCAAAAGAGTGTAAAAAATGTCTGACATGTTTGCCCCAATATTGCAGTCCTGATAAAAATCGCAGATCGCCTCCATTACTAGTAAAAAAAATAATTGCAAAAACACCAGAAATTAATTCTCATAGTTTGTAAACACGACAACTTTTGCGCAAACCAATCAATAAACGACGATTGTGTTTTTTTTACCAGAAATATGAGGAAGAATATAAATCAACCAAAATCGATGAATAAATTAGTTTTTTTATAGTTTTTTTTTGCATTTGTATTTTAGCAAAAAGTAAGAAATACTTTTTTTTTGCAAAATTGTCGCTCTTTATTTGTTTATAGCGGTGATCAGAAATGACGCAGAGGTGATCAAATACCACCATAAGAAAGCTCTATTTGTGGGAAAAAAAGGACACAAATTTAGTTTGGGTACAACGTCACACGACCGCACAATTGTCCGTTAAAGCTACGCAGTGCCGAATCGCAAAAAGTGCTCTGGTCCTAACGTGGGAAATCCTTTTGGTCCTTAAGTGGTTAAGGTGTCCTCAAGAGATTTCATCGTCTGCACTCTGAGACTTTCCCCTTATAATGGTGGTCAAGGAAGGTTGCCAACCCAATAGTGATCCTTCTCCTTCATGCCACATATTCTTGGGTCCTTTCGCAGGCTTTGACGCATGAGGGAGCCCATGCACCGCAAATTTGCGGAGGCATGAGAAGAAGACTCCTCGGGGTCACTGAGGATTACAGTATCTGGAACTGCCTCCTCCCAGCTACGTACTACTACCAAGGGTTATGGGGATGGAAAGCCATTGCTTATTGTTTGAGGTATGTCATCCTCTGCTTTAATGCCTCTGAAACTGCCAGAATCCTCCTCCTCCTGCTCTCTCTCCTCTTGTGTGTTCTGTGGCATAGGAACGAGGGGGTCTGCATAAAGTGGGCCTTGAGGGGAAAGGAAGTCCTCCTCTTCCTCCCACTGCTCTGCCTTGAGTGGCCTGTCCAAATGCCATGCAGAGTCTGCTCCAGCAGGAACACGACAGGGAATGTGTCAACGATGCATGCATTGTCACAGCTCCTCAAATGGTGACAGTACAGTGCATGCATCCTTTATGAGCAGCCATTGGCATGGGAAAAAAAAGCCTGTCATTGTGCATACTCACACAGGTACTCGTTGACGGCCCTCTGCTGCATGTACAACCGCTGCAGCATTGCCAAAGTCAAGTTCCACCAGGTGGGCATGTCACAAATCAAGTGGTTTATGGGCAGGTGGAATTCTGCTGAATTTCAGCCAACTGAGCACTGCCTGTGTATGACCATCTAAAATGGCTACAGACTCTTCTGGCCTGCTTTAGCAGATCTTCCAACTCTGGGTACCTATTTAGGAAATGCTGCACCACTAAATTGAGGACATGTGCCAGGCATGACACATGAGTTAACTTTCCCAGTCTAAGGGCGGACAGGAGGTATATGCCATTATCGCGCACCGCCATTCCTATCTCCAGCTGGCGTGGCTTGAACCACCTCTGGGCCTGTCCCTGCTAAGCTGCAAGAATCTCTGCTCCGATGTGGTACCTGTCCCCTAGACACACCAGCTGAAGTGCTCATTGAATGGCCCTTTGAACACTTAGGGGGTACCTGAGTTTCATAGGACAATTCAGCAGAGGAGAGAATGGAGGAGGAGGAGAGGGTAGAGCTGACAAATCTAGCATTATCACCAGCTGTATGGAGATGTGGGGGCACAACAAGCTGTGGTACTGAGCCCTGTCCTGCATCCTTCCGAGTTGCAAGTAGCGTTACCCAGTGTGCTGTGAACAAAATATATCATCCCTGCCCATGCTTGCTGGACCACATGTCAGCAGTAACTTGGACTTTGCGGCTGACTGCCTTGCCCAACAATGCCACAACATTGTCTTCCACGTGATAGTCGAGAGATGGAATGGCCTTACATGAAAAGAAGTAGCGACTGGGAACCTGCCATTGTGGTACAGCACATTCTGCAAATTCACGAAAGGGGGCAGGATCCACTAGGCAAAAAGGCAGAAGTTGTATATCCAGCAGCTTTGACAAGCTGGCATTTAGACACTGGGCATGTGGGTAGCAGGGACTGTATTTTTTTTCCACTGCAGCAGGTGGGGCATGGAAATTTGCCTGTTATAGTCTACAGCTGGTGGTGTGCTGCTAGGACCTGGGACACCCTGCGCAATACCATCATCCCTGTCAGTGGAGGCTGCTGAGAGGTCATGAGGTATAGCAGCGGCAGACTGAAATGAGTAAGGAGGAGGAGGGATAGATTTGTGCCGCTTTTGTGTGGCTTTTAGGTGCTCTTTCCAATGAGCTGAGTGGTGAGAGGTCAAATGCCTTGTCAAGCATATGGTACCCAAATGGCTGGTGTTTTTGCAACGTTTGATGTGCTTGAGACAAAGTTTGCAAATAACAACAGTGCGATTGGCTGCACATGTACTAAAAAGGCCCAGATAGCTGAGCTGTGGGAAGTAGGTCGGGAGATAGCAGCTCCACAATGTGATGGAATAGGGTGGCTGCTCTCTACTCTACCCTCTTGGGGTTGTGCCTCACCCTCACTTTCCTCCTCTGCTCTATCTGGCACCCAAGTCACGTCAGTGACCTCATCATCATCATTTTCTCCATCCTCATTACCACTGGAGACAACTTGGTAATACACTGCGGCTGGGGTAACATGAATGCCAATTTGTGTACCAGTGTTCTCCCCTCTCTGTGGGTTCATGTTCCTGCCTTCCTTAGCCTCAGAACCAACATCTGAATCGAGTACTGGCTGTGCATCATCAAGAAGCAAGTGGCCGATGCTGTGTTCAAATAACTCAGCTGACTCCTCCATGACTGATGCTGGGGCTATAGCAGGAATAGATGCGGACAAGGAGGCAGGTTTAGCCACTCTGGCAGCTGCAGGGGATTGCGCACTAGTCTCTGCTTGCGTGATGGAGGATGAGAAGGATGAGGATGGTTTAGTAAGCCAGTCCACCACCTTCTCTGCATGCTGTGGCTGAATAGCACAGGCAACATCACTAAACAGAGGAAATGATGCCTTGCCTGAGGGCCAGGGCTTTTTTTCTCTGAGAAAAGGTGCAGGATCTCTACCCCCTCCCATAGGCTGCTCCTGTCTCCGCCCCTACCCACCCCTAGAACCGCCCCTGCTCTCCACCCCTCCTAGCACAGCCCCCTTTAGAGAAACTATAATTATAAGCAATGTAGTAAAATGCACAACACTTTAGAAATACCCAGCTTTTACCAAAGTAAACTCAGAGCCACTTCCAGATGATTTCAACTGGCCCATATCTAGCAGAGAGACAGACTCATATCACTGAAGAGACAGCCCCATATTCAGCATAGAGACAGCCCCATAACCAGCAAAGAGACAGTCCCATATACAGCAGAGAAAGTTCTATATACAGCAGAGACAGTCCCATATACATCAGAGACAGTCCCATATACAGCAGAAACAGCCCCATAACCTGCAAAGAGACAACCCCATATACAGCAGAGACAGTCCCATATACAGCAGAGACAACCCCATAACCAGCAAAGAGACAGTCCCATATACAGCAGAGACAGTCCCATATACAGCAGAGCCAGCCCCATATACAGCAGAGCCAGCCCCATATGCAGCAGAGACAGTCCCATAACCAGCAAAGAGACAGTCCCATATACAGCAGAGATAGTCCCATATACAGCAGAGACAGCCCCATAGACAGCAGAGACAGCCCCATATACAATAGAGACTGACAGCTCCATATACAGCAGAGACAGCTCCATATACAGCAGAGACAGCCCCATATACAGCAGAGACAGCCCCATAACCAGAAAAGAGACAGCTACATACCCAGCAGAGACAGCCCCATAACCAGCAGAGACAGCCCCATAACTAGCAGAGACAGCCCCACAACCAGCAGAGACAGCCCTTTCCTGCTCAGAGACACTCTCAGACCCATATCTAAGTAGCATTAACAAAGCCCCATCCTGCTAGAATACTTTACCAAGAAAGGTTGGTTGCACAGCTTCTTTGCAGTCAGGCTGAGGCTACACGTGTCATACAGGAGCTCTCTCTCTACACACAGATCCAAGAGAGGAGAGGCCACCGAAAGGAGAATTCAGTCTGCAGGGAGAGGTGGAGTGCAGATGATATTACTCCACTCTCCACTATCTCCGGCATGCTGCAGCCGGAACTATACGATCGCCGGCTTATGCAGCTGCCTCTTCTTCATGTCATAATTACCCTGCTTCCCAGTCTGGCATAGGTGGCGGAGCTGCGTTCCGGCGCCTTCTGCCAGAAAAAAAGCCCAGCTAAGCTCTGGCCACCATGTCCACTTTTGCCTGTGGACACATACGCTGCTGGCCCCCTTACAGTGTCATGAGAACTTCTGCCTCTCCTTGTTGTCCTCCCAGACATTATTGGGAGGGAGGGGACGGTGCTTATTAACAAATGTAATAAAGATGTGCAAATGTGTATGTGGATGCACTTAATCAATGGAAAGTGGTGTTTGGTGCACTTTAATTTGAGTACTCACTACACAGAAACATTCCATGGATACCCTATAATAAACTGCAATACACTGCATCAAGTGTGCAGTAACGCACAGAAATATATAGTGTTAAACTTGCAGTAATGTACTGAACTATATGGCGTTAAACTTGCAGTAACACACAGAACTATATGGCGTTAAACTTGCAATGACGCACAGAACTAAATAGAATTAAACTTGCAGTAATGCACAGAAATATATGGCGTTAAACTTGCAGTAAGACACAGAACTATATGGCTTTAAACTTGCAGTAACGCAATGAAATATATAGCGTTAAACTTGCAGTAACACACAGAAGTATATAGTGTTAAACTTGCAGTAACGCACAGAACTATATAGCTTTAAACTTGCAGTAATGCAAAGAACTATATAGCGTTAAACTTGCAGTAATGCACAGAACTATATAGCGTTAAACTTGCAGTAACACACAGAAATATATGGAGTTAAATTTGCAGTAATGCACAGAACTATATAACGTTAAACTTGCAGTAACACACAGAAATTTATGGCGTTAACCACTTACCAACCGGGCCACTTTTTTACATTTGGTGGTCACAAGCTAAAAACATTTTTTTTTGCTAGAGAATTACTTAGAACCCCCAGACATTATATATATTTTTTTCAAACACCCTAGAGAATAAAATGGCGATTGTTTCAATACTTTTTGTCACATGGTATTTGCGCAGTGGTCTTTCAAGCGCGATTTTTTTGGAACAATTTTACTTTTTTGAGTTAAATAATAAGACAACATTAAAGTTAGCCCAATTTTTTTCCATATTGTGAAAGAGGATGTTACGCAGAGTAAATAGATACCATACATGACATGGTTGAAAATTGCGCGCTCTCGCGGAATGGCGACAAAGTCCGGTATTTAAAAAGTTCCATAGGCGACGCTTTAAAAATTTTTAACGGTTACCATGTTAGAGTTACAAAGGAGGTCTTTTGCTAGAATTATTGCTCACACTCTGGCGATCGTGGCGATACCTCACATGTGTGGTTTGAACATCGTTTTCATATGTGGGCGCGACTTACGTATGCGTTCTCTTTGCCGCGCGAGCTCGCGGGGACGCTGGCGATTTAAATCTTTTTTTTTTTTTTTTTTAATTTTATTTATTTATTTAATTTTAGCACTGTTCCTTTAAAAAAAAATCTGATCACTTTTATTGCTATCACAAGGAATGTAAACATCCCTTGTGATAGTAATATATGGTGACAGGTACTCTTTTTGGAGGGCCGGGTGGTCTAAAAGACACCCATCCCTCCTTTGCACTTCACAGTATTCAGATTGCCAAAAACGGCGATTCTGAATACTGTCATTTTTTTTTTTTAATTTGGCACCGTTAGCCGCCGTGTAAAACGGAAGTGACGTTGTGACGTCGCTTCTGGAATTTGCCGAAGGAGACCCGATCGGAGCCGATTACGGCTTTTGTCAGGTCTCCTTCCAGCCGGCAGACGCGCCGGATCGTCGCTCTGGTCTCCCGGTGGGATGGGAGGCCGGAGAAGAGTGGCGGAAAGCGGTGGGAGGGGGGGTTTTCCCTCCCGCCCCCTGGGGTAACGACCAAGCGGCTCCCGAGCCGGATTGGTCATTACCCCTGGATAGCCGACCACCAGCTCTAAAAAATGATACTGGGACATAGCCTGCAGGTGCAGGCTATGTCCCGGGAGAGCCGCTCAAACCCGACCGCCGCCTATTTACGGCGCTGGTCGGGAAGTGGTTAAACCTTCAGTAATGCAATGAAATATATGGTATTAACCACTTCAGACCCGGAAGGATTTCCCACTTTAGGACCAGAGCACTTTTTGCGATTCGGTACTGCGTCGCTTTAACTGACAATTGCGCGGTCATGTGACGTTGTACCCAAACAAAATTTTTTTCCATCGGTTTTAGTCAATTTATATTCTTCCTCATATTTTTGGTAAAAAAAATTGCAATCGGCGTTTATTGATTGGTTTGCACAAAAGTTGCCGTGTTTAGAGATGATGAGAATTAATTTCTGTGGTTTTTATTTTTTTTTATTTCTTACCAGTAATGGCGGTGATCTATGATTTTTAGCAGTACTGTGATATTGCAGCGGACATTTCGGACCATTTTGACACTTTTTTGGGACTATTGGCATTTATACAGCGATCAGTGCTATAAAAATGCACTGATTACTGTGTAAATGCCATTGGCAGTGAAGGTGTTAACCTGGAGGGGGCGCTCTAAGGGTTAACTGTGTTCCCAGGGCGTGTTCTAACTGTATGGGGGCTGGCCTAGCTGGGGGAAGGGAGTATTCATGGCTTCCATATACAGGAAGCCTGTGATCACAGCCCTTCCCCCTCTATGAGAACGGAGATCCGTGTTTACTTACACGGACCTCCGTTCTCTCACTGCAGGGGGGCCATCACGGGTAGCCGGCGGCGATCAAGTCTGCCTTACCCGCTATCTTGCCCCCCCGGACACAGTGAGTGCGCGAACACATCTCCGGCGGCGCGCGCGCTCACAGCACTAGTTATAGCAGCCGCCGTCATATGACGGCGGTTTGCGATAACGAGCCACTCTGTCGCCGTCAGACTGCGGTCGGCAAGTGGTTAAACTTGCAGTAACACACAGAACTATATGGCGTTAAACTTGCAGTAACAAACAGAACTATATGGCGTTAAACTTGCAGTAACGTACACAACTTTATAGCATTAAACTTGCAGTAATGCACAGAACTATAAAGCATTAAAGGTGCAGTAAAACAATGAAATATACGGTGTTAAACGGTCACAGCACTGACACTATCTGAACTGTTCCTAGATGCACACTAATGTAAAGATGAATGGTGGTCAATATACTACAATCACACTATCTGAACTGTCCCTACTCTAGATACACACTAATGTAAAGATAAATGACTCATCACTATACTACACTGACATTGTGTGAGCTGTCACTACTCTAGCTGCACACTAATGTAAAGATGAATGGTCATCACTAGAGTTGAGTGAACTTCGGGTCCGTAACAAACTTTGGGGTGTCCGTGACCCGGACCCGAACATTTGAAAAAAAGTTTGGGTTCGGGTTCTGGGTTTGGGTATTCGATCACGTATGTTGAATAGCTGCAGGGCAGCCAATCAACAAGCGTTTCACTGGTTTGCCCTTAGAAGCCATCACAACCATGCCTACTAATGGTATGGCTGTGATTGGCCAGTCCATCATGTGACCCAGTCTCTTTATAAGCTGGAGTCACGTAGTGCTGCATGTCACATGCTCTCTGGGTAGTGTAGGGAGAGGATGCTGCCGGTGCTGTGAGGGACAGATTGCAGATATAATAACATCTCATCGATCTGATTGTGGACTAGGTAGAGATTACTACTACTACTGCTTTGAGGGACAGATTGCAGCTCTCATCCTGCATTACAGAACGATCTGCTTTGAGGGACAGATTGCAGATCTCATCCTGCATTACCGAACGATCTGATTGTGGACTAGGTAGAGATTACTACTACTGAGATCGCCGTCGTAGGAGAGGGATGTGATGGGTCTCTCGTACACTGTACGTCGTGATGCACTGAGGTCGAATATTTCTCTGACCCAGTGTACTACCTGACCGGTTAGTGTCGGTATGGTAATCATCCGTACCAACACTACCGAAGATTCCCGTTTGG
>BLSH010409258.1:0-16169 GCA_018402905.1 Glandirana rugosa | reverse complement strand
TTAATTTTCTAAAATCATTGCCTACTCCTATAGGGTCAGGTTCCTGCTGTTGCCCTAAGGGACAATCAATTGTTCTATAATCATCTCCTAGTTCTAAAGAGAAAGGTTCCTGCTGGTCCTGTAAGGGACAGATTATTGTTCTAAAATCATCTCCTGGTTCTATAGGGTCAGGTTCCTGCTGTTGCTGTAACGGACAGATTATTGTTCTATAATCATCTCCTAGTTCTAAAGGGAGAGGTTCCTGCTGGTCCTGTAAGGGACAGATTATTTTTCTAAAATCATTGCCTACTCCTATAGGGTCAGGTTTCTGCTGTTGCTGTAAGGGACAGATTATTGTTCTATAATCATCTCCTAGTTTTAAAGGGAGAGGTTCCTGCTGGTGCTGTAGAAGAAGAAGAATTTATTATACTTTTTTTGTATTAATAAATACTTAAATAGTGCTACATAGTATATTTGCGGGCAGAATGAGGAGAGCATCAAATAAGGGACATGGTAGTGGTGTTGCTAGTGCTTCTGGTGCTGCTGGTGTTGGTGGTGTTGGTGAAGCTCCTGTTGGAAGGAGAGGACGTGGTCAATCTGTGCCAGCTACATGCACAAGTGAAACACCTTCCTCAGGTAGCTGACAGAATCTTCAACGTTACATGGTAGGCCCGAATGCCGCTCAACGAATGGTGAGCCCAGAAGAAGTACAGGCGATAGTAGATTGGGTGGCTGACAATGCTTCCAGTTCCTTCACATTGTTTCCCTCCCGGTCCCTTGATGAAAGCTCATAGTTGACACCTGAACCCCATGGCCATCTGTCTTTCACCTCAGCCCCTTGTAAATTAGCCAAGCAGTCTGAGCCCCAAGTCATGCAACAGACGCTTATGCTTTTTGATGACTATCCTGGTGTGCTTTCCTTGGGCCATCCACATAGCACTGCCCCAGAAGTGGAAGACATTGAGTGCACCGATGCCCAAATAATTCTGTTGCAGGATGAGGACATGGAAACACCAGCGCAGCATGTCTCTGATGATGACGAAACACAGGTGCCAACTGCTGCAGCTTTCCTCAGTGTGCAGACTGACAAGGAGGGCAGTGGTGAAGGGTGGGTGGAAGATGATGTGGAGGAGGATGATGAGGTCCTAGACCCCACATGGAATGAGGGTCATGCGAGTGACGTGTGCAGTTTGGAGGAAGAGGTGGTGGTCGCACAGAGGCACCAGCACATCAAAAGAGGAAGCAGGTTGCAAAAGTGGAGCGAGCGTCCCCTAGACAGTAGGCCTGCTACTACCCACCGCACCCAGGGACCTAGCACAGCAAAGGCAGCTCAAAGGCAGTTCTTCAGAAAATGTGCTGACGACAAGACACAAGTGATTTGCACGCTATGCAATGATAGCCTGAGGCGAGGCCTAAATGTTCTAAACCTGAGAACAACCTGCATGATCAGGCATCTAAATTCAAGGCACAAGCTGCATAGGAATAATTACCTCAAACTCCAAGAAAGGTCTCGGCCTCCTCCTGCTTCCTCTTCTGCTGCTGCCTCGGCCTCTTCCTCCACCTCTACACTGCCAGTGTCACCTGCCACCCAGCAAACAGAGCATGTGAAAGCAACGCCACCATGTCCGCCACTGTCCCCAAGCATTGCCACACGGTCCCATGGAAGCTTACAGCTCTCCATCTCCCAAACATTGGAGAGAAAGAGGAAGTACCCCCCTACCCACCCGTGACCTCTGGCCCTGAATGCCAGCATTTCCAAATTCCTGGCCTTTGAAATGCTGTCATTCCGTCTGGTGGAAACGGACAGTTTTAAAAACACAGTATGTGGTTCCCAGCCGCCACTACTTTTCCAGGTGAGCCATCCCTTCCCTGCACAAACAAGTCGGGGATGAGATCAAGTGTGCACTGCGCAACGCCATCTGTGGCAAGGTCCACATAACCCCTGATACATGGACCAGTAAGCACGGACAGGGACGCTATATCTCGCTAACTGCACACTGGGCAAATGTAGTGGCGGGTGGGCCTGAGGTGGCTAGCCATTTGGCGCATGTCCTTCCGCCACCGAGGATTGCAGGGCATTTCTCTTTGCCTCCTGTTGCCTCCTCCTCCTAATGCGCTTCCTCCTCCTCTACCACCTCCTCATCCGCTCAGCATAACACCTTCACCACCAACTTCAGCACATCCAGGGGGAAACGACAGCAGGCTGTTTTAAAACTGATATGTTTGGGGGATAAACTCCACACTGTGCAGAAGCTGTGGATGGGCATTGAACAACAGACCGATGAGTGGTTGTTGCCACTGAGCCTCAAGCCCGGCCTGGTGGTGTGCGACAATGGGCGAAATCTCGTAGCGGCTCTGGGCCTAGTCGGTTTGACGCACATTCCTTGCCTGGCGCATGTGTTGAATTTGGTGGTACAGAGATTTCTAAAAAACTACCCGGATATGTCAGAGCTGCTGCAGAAAGTGTGTGCCGTCTGTGCGCACTTTCGGCGTTCTCAGCCTGCTGCTGCTGCTCGCCTGTCTGCGCTGCAGCGGAACTTCGGCCTCATATGCGACGTGCCCACAAGGTGGAACTCCACCTTGCACATGCTGGAGAGACTGTGGGAGCAGCAGCAGGCAATAGTAGAGTTTCAGCTGCAGCACGCACGGGTCAGTCACTCTGCGGAACAGCAACACTTCATCACCAATGAGTGGGCCTCCATGCGAGACCTGTGTACTGTATTGCGGTGTTTCGAGTACTCCACCAACATGGCCAGTGCCAATGACGCTGTTCTCAGCATTACTATCCCACTTCTATGTTTCCTTGAAAAAATACTTTGGGCCATGATGGAAGAGGATGTGGCACAGGAGGATGAGGAGGAGGAGGAGGAAGAGGGGTCATTTCCACGGTTATCAGGCCAGTCATTCACAAGTGGCTCGGAGGGTGGGTTCCTGCATGAGCATAGGCCAGGTAAAAAAAATCCTGGCCTTTGAAATGCTGTCATTCTGTCTGGTGGATACGGACAGTTTTAAAAACCTGATGGCGGTGGCTCTCCCACAGTACGTGGTTCCCAGCTGCCACTACTTTTCCAGGCGAGCCATCCCTTCCCTGCACAAACAAATTGGGGACGAGATCAAGTGTGCACTGCGCAACGCCATCTGTAGTAAGGTCCACATAACCACTGATACATGGACCAGTAAGCACGGGCAGGGACGCTATATCTCGCTAATTGCACACTGGGCAAATGTAGTGGCGGGTGGGCCTGAGGCAGATAGCAAATTGGCGCATGTCCTTCCACCACGAGGATTGCAGGGCATTTCTCTTTGCCTCCTGTTGCCTCCTCCTCCTAATGCGCTTCCTCCTCCTCTACCACCTCCTCATCCGCTCAGCATAACACCTTCACCACCAACTTCAGCACATCCAGGGGGAAACGACAGCAGGCTGATTAAAACTGATATGTTTGGGGGATAAACTCCACACTGTGCAGAAGCTGTGGATGGGCATTGAACAACAGACCGATGAGTGGTTGTTGTCACTGAGCCTCAAGCCCGGCCTGGTGGTGTGCGACAATGGGCGAAATCTCGTAGCGGCTCTGGGCCTAGTCGGTTTGACGCACATTCCTTGCCTGGCGCATGTGTTGAATTTGGTGGTACAGAGATTTCTAAAAAACTACCCGGATATGTCAGAGCTGCTGCAGAAAGTGTGTGCCGTCTGTGCGCACTTTCGGCGTTCTCAGCCTGCTGCTGCTGCTCGCCTGTCTGAGCTGCAGCGGAACTTCGGCCTCATATGCGACGTGCCCACAAGGTGGAACTCCACCTTGCACATGCTGGAGAGACTGTGGGAGCAGCAGCAGGCAATAGTAGAGTTTCAGCTGCAGCACGCACGGGTCAGTCACTCTGCGGAACAGCAACACTTCATCACCAATGAGTGGGCCTCCATGCGAGACCTGTGTACTGTATTGCGGTGTTTCGAGTACTCCACCAACATGGCCAGTGCCAATGACGCTGTTCTCAGCATTACTATCCCACTTCTATGTTTCCTTGAAAAAATACTTTGGGCCATGATGGAAGAGGATGTGGCACAGGAGGATGAGGAGGAGGAGGAGGAAGAGGGGTCATTTCCACGGTTATCAGGCCAGTCATTCACAAGTGGCTCGGAGGGTGGGTTCCTGCACGAGCATAGGCCAGGTAAAAAATATTCAAGCCAGGGCACAGTTCTGGAGGATGAGGAGGATGAGGAAGATCATGAGGAGGAGGAACCGCAGCAGGGTGGCACCCAACGCAGCTCGTGGGCATCACTGGAGCGTGGCTGGGGGGATACAGAGGATACAGATGATACACCTCCCACAGAGGACAGCTTGTCTTTGCCTCTGGGCAGCCTGGCACACATGGCCGACTACATGCTGCAGTGCCTGCGCAATGACAGCCAAGTTGCCCACATTGTAACTTGTGCTGATTACTGGGTGGCCACCCTGCTGGATCCCCGTTACAAGGGCAACGTGCCATCCTTATTTCCCTCACTAGAGCATGAGAGGAAGATGCGTGAGTACAAGCGCACACTGGTAGACACGCTGCTGAGGGCATTCCCAAATGACACCGGGGGCTCAGTGGAAGCACAAAGCGAAGGAGGAAGAGGCCGCCAACGCAGCTGTAGCACCGCCAGCACCTCAGAAGGCAGAGTTAGCATGGCCGAAATGTGGCAAAGCTTTGTCAGCAGCCCGCCACAACAAACAGCAGCACCAGCTGATAGGCGACATCTTAGCAGGAGGCAGCATTTCAGCAACATGGTGGAACAGTATGTGTGCACACGCCTACACGTACTGACTGATGGGTCTGCCCCATTCAACTTCTGGGTCTCCAAATTTGGTACATGGCCTAAGCTTGCCTTTTATGCCTTGGAGGTGCTGGCCTGCCCTGCAACCAGTGTATTGTCTGAACGTGTGTTTAGCATGGCAGTGGGTGTTATCACAGACAAGCACAGCCTCCTGTCCACAGCTAACATAGACAAGTTAACGTTTATTAAAATGAACCAGGCATGGATCCCACAAGACTTGTCTGTACCTTGTGCAGAATAGACATTTAGACTGGCCTCACACAGCCATTGGTATACTTGTTTTTTTGCATATGCCTCAATATTTTGGGGGCTACCCCAATTAGAAAAAAAAAAACCAAAGAACAAAGAGTGTTGGCTACCTCCTCCTCCTCCTCCTCCTCCATCACCGCCACTTCCACCTACACTGCCACGGTCACGGCCTAGTCAACCTCTAGGCTCCTACTCCACATCCACCCCCCTTCCCATTTTTATTTTTTTTTTATTTGATTTTAAGTTATTTTCCCTATCCCCATTTTTTTGTAGGGCACTTGTCCTACTCTTACCCCCATTTTACTTCCTTTTGCAGCCCTCTAGCACTTGCCAGGACTTTTTTACAGCCATTTTTGTGCCGAAAAGTTTGGGTCCCCATTGACTCCACTGGGGTTCGGGGTAAAGTTTGGGTCAAGTACGGTACCGAACCCGAACTTTTTCGCGAAGTTCGGCTGGACCCGCCGAACCCGTACATCCAGGTGTTCGCTCAACTCTAGTCATTGCTACACTCACACTGACTATCTCTAGATTGACACTAAACTAATATTCAACACTGACAACAGAATCACAATAGCACACTATAGCACACTATCTGTCTAGTAGCACTGAACAGAGCCCTGTTCTATCTCTCTCCATGCCGATATCACACTGAAAATGGCCACTATTGAAAGAATACTTTTATAGTGTGGTGCGGGACTAAGAGCAATGAGCCATGATTGGATAGAGTCATCATGACAATGTCCAATTATGGCTCTGTCAGTGCTCTGTGCCCTGATTGGGTGAAGCTTTCAATACTTCAACCAATCAGGACTTTCCATGCACTGTGCGGAGGCGCAGTGCATTGTGCTCATTCAGCGGGCCAAACAATTGATCGAACGACCCGAATAATTTGGCTGTTCAGTGAATGCGCAAACAGCCAATGTTCAGCCCAAACACATGCTTGGGCTGAACCGTTCTCCCATCCCTACTCATCATCATATAGACAGGGTGCTTTGTCATGAGGGTCCCCCACTTAAAGGTACCTTCCCTATGTTGAGGGTATGTGGCCTGGTATGGTTCAGTAAGCGGGTCTCATGTTTTCCCTCCTTTTCTAGCCTGTCAGATTGCATTCTTGGTTCAGTGTATGGTATGGTCTTTGGGGTGGACCCCATGCTTTCTTCTTTTTGATGTGGAGTTTCCCCTTAACAATTTGGGAGATCCACACAATTTATTCTTGTGTCAGGAGCATCTTAAATTCCATATCAAACCTGAAGGGTCTGGTATGAATTTTGGGGGAACCCATGCCTTTTTTGTTTTTACACAATTCTCGCTCCCTTTGTTTACATTTACCTGTCAACCAATATTCTCTAATCACTAGTTTTTAGCATTTGCAAGCTAACTAACAACCAGGAGCCCTGATCAGGAAGTTAACCCATTTTGTAGTAGTAGTAATTCTGCTGCTAAATATTTCACTTCCTATTACAGCCATTGGTTCTGCCTGGCCAAACACAAAGTTGGTTTACCATTTGCTTCTGAATGAGCAAAATTTTGCTTGAATATGGGTTTGGTTCAAACTAGCAGCTGGTTTGAGCTGGTTTAAGCCAAAGTGATTCATAATCTTATTTCCAATACTATACTTTTAACTCTTCTGGTGAATTTATTTTTGCAATATATTCTTTATCTGTTTTCTCAGTGACACTATCTCTAAGTCCCTTATTTCCAAAGACAAAGCAGCTGTCAGACATATAGCTTTTTCAAAGCCCAAGAACAAAGCACAATTTACATTTTTTAGCATATATGAAGTTCCTGTACTTGTAGGATTTCTGTACCGGAATGCCATCTCAAGAAGCTGCCTGTATATTAAGCTTAAATATTGAATCTAAAGCAATTAAGCATGTCATATTGATGCACTTCAGTTAAGTGGAGCATTTTAAACAAAAATCTAATTGGTAACAATAAGTAGTCAAACTAGTACAACTCCTCTCTTCACCACTCAAGAGAAAGCAAGACTGACAATTACACAGGCTGATGGTAAATATTTTGATCTTTAACCTAGACTTGAAAGGCTCTTCGTGAAGTTATTCAACTTTGCATGTTTTCTCTGCCCACAACAATCCATAACTGGCTAACTAAGGAGCCTTGATATTGGGTTTTATGGTACTCCTCATAAAGTTTTTAGGCTTCAACCCAGAAGCAAGCCCTTAAGGAGTCTAAGAGGACCCAACAAGTGGAAACAGTCAATGATTTCATCCTAGATGTAAACATTGCAGCAGACCACAGCTGTCAGGTTTAAATAAGTACGCATCCAGGGCGGGGGGGGTTGGCTACTTTACATCAGAGGTGCTAGACAGGTATGAGAAGTATACTTTACCTGGAAAATTCACCTACCCTTTAATTTTAACTTGGAGTGTACCCCAAGGATACCCATATTTTTAACACCTCACTATTTTAATTTTTAATACGGGGGAAGTTGTCATTTTGGGTGCATTCACGCTTAAGAATGCACCCTGCCAGTGATTAAAGGGGGGTCATATCATTAGCTTTGAGTAGTCAACCCCATGGAAAGAAATGGGAGGCTGCCAGCTGCTGCAGTGCTCATGGGCATGCTTAGCTACAAGAGCTAAGCATGCCATGAGCACTGCAGGAGATGGCAGGCAGGCAGCCCCATTGCTTTCAATGGGGCTGCCTACTCACAGCTGATCGTAGGAACCACCAATGGGGTTCTCGTAAGTAATCACCGGCAGGATTCATTCACAAGTGTGAATGCACCCTTAATGTTCACCAACAGGCGTTAAACAGACTATGATCATAGCTGGTCATTTAACACTGATAGCACAGTAAATGCCGATCAATGTTGCCTTTTGTTAATTGTATTTACTAAACCTTGTTGTTGTGCTATAAACTCTACCTGCAAAAAACATATTGTAATATACCCCTCAGTATATATAACTATAGCTCTATTATTATGTCCTTAGAAATTACTCTTTTTTTTGGTATGTATTGTAAACGTAGATTTTTATTTTTACTAACTAACTACTAGAATTGTTTAATAAAAAAAATTTAAATCCAAGTTTTGAAGGAGCATAATTAAATAAACTGCTGGCACTGCCAGTTTAGCTGTAAAGCCTCGTACACACAGTGCGACGGTCATATGAAAACGGTCGTACAACAGCTTGTTGTACGATCATCCTACCTTTAGTATGTGCCATTAGAACAGCCGACGTGCGACGGTCGTACAACAGAAGTTGGATGAGCAGACTAGAAAACTTCTGTTGTACAACAAGCGGTCGTACGACTGTTGCACCGTGTGTACAGAGACGTTGGTCCAACAAAATGTTGTAGTCAAATAATGGCCTCTGTGAAAAATCAATGATTATTCCAAGAAATAATAATACAATTCATTAAGAGCAGCGACGTAATAACGTAAGCCTTGAATTCATTTATTTTCCTAAAAATCAAATTGAGTCATAAATAATTAACACATCCAGACATAAAAGAGATATTAAATTTCATTTCCTTTGAAATAAGAAATGTCCTGAGTCAATTAAGGAAGAACGGAAAAAAATGTCAAACGGTGGTTAAAACTTAAAAAGTCATTTCCTTATTAGGATTATTAGGAGACAAATTTGTTTGTTTTTTTTTTTTGTTCGTTTTGAACTTCACGCATTATGCCTCCAAAACTCCTGCAAGAAACATGTACTATACATTCTTTATCCAAAACCCCTGCAAGAAGCATGCAATTATACATTTAAACATTTAAGTATATGTCAACTATGCCACCTGTCTTCTCAAGATATGGAGGGGAAACACATTAATTAAAAACATGCCTTCTGCATGTAATTCATTACCTTTAGGTGCCTGAAATAGCACTGCTATTTAGGAGAAAACCTTTAGGCCCCTTTTGGGGCTATCCATTTTGACGGACATTGCTTGCTCAGCGGGGATTGATCCATTGATCTCCGCTCAACAGGCAGATGACAGATCCGTCTCTGCACAATGTGCAAAGACGGATCTATCAGAGCCCTGCGCTCCTCTATGAAAATGGACCGCCTGTCCGTTTTCATCCGATCCGATCCACCAGACGCATGGAAAATAGGGTTTCCATCCGTCTGGATTTAGCAGACCGGATTGGATCAGATAGAGGCGGATGTCAGCGGACATGTCACTGCTGACATCTGTTGCTCCATAGAGGAGAATGGAGCATCCGATCAGGTCCGCCTGAAAAATGGACAAGCAGACCTGATCGTTCTGCATGTGTGAAAGGTGCCTTAGGCATCAAGAACAACCTTTAATTTCACTGTAAGCACCCATGTTTGTCAACTGTTTATAAAATGTATTTTCACCCTTAAATTAATTTCAAGTTACACAATTATTTAATATACCTACAATATAACCCTTTTCCTCCCTTTCTCCTTGTCCATGAAAGGCATTTTTCTTTAGATATTTTTGCCTCATAAATACCTTTATTTTCCCATAAAATTGTCTGTCACATGATAAACACAGACCCCCTTTTACAAATCATTTATTGCAGGTAAGTAAAAAAGATTAAACTGGGGATCCCCAGTACTTAAAAAGGTAAAAAAGTACCTTACAAATAACATATATAAAAGTTAAATAATAATTATAAATAGTTCAGTGCATAAAAAGGAACAAAAAATTGCAGGAGAGCAAGACAAATTTGACAAGAATTGTACACGTACTGTATTTAAGCAAATATTGCAAAGAAATATATATTGTGGCATGGGGGTTGGTTAGCTCTAGCAGAAAATACATTTTCAAGTGAATTCATGTCAGTCAGTACTTCAGTTTTAGGGCATGGCAGCCCATTTTTATTAAAAGGAAAACAGAAAGTCTCATCCAGCAAAAATACCAATGAAAATGCTAGGTCACCTGTCTACTCTTCAGCAGCACTGCTCACACAGCCTTGAGCTCCATAATGCATACAGCCTTAAGCTTCTTGGATGCACACAGCCTTGAGTTTTTTAATGCACACAGCTACTATCTCTGCACATAGATTCTCTCAATGGCAACAGATCCAACTCTCCTCCACCTGCAACTCTCACCAGACCCTCATTAGAAGGGTTGTGAGCATCTGGGCACACACCTTGCTGTTTGTCCACAACACCCGGATACTGGGTTGGAGATTCCTTCCCTCCCAAGGCACTTTGAAATCTCCAACCTACAGAGCCCCACACGGACATACCAAAATCTGGAGAGATCTGCAAAAGCAGTTTTCTCAGCTCAAAATTAATGTTCAATAGTGCTGTACTTTGCAAAGGTGTAAACCCTGTGTCCTTTTCCTGACCAATTCCACTGTGACAGAGCCCCGCACTATCACTATCTCTTTATATATATATATACATATATATATATATATATATATACTGTATGTCAAGTATAATGTGTCTTTAATTCTTCAAAATTTTATATTTTTACAAACTTTATCTCTTTATCTGTCTGTTTCTGTAGTTGCATTTTATTTTGTTAACATCCATGTGTTCCCTAATGATAAAACAATATTTCACACATTTCAAGCCATCAGTGATCCTTGGGCAAAGTTTATATTAAAAGACTATTGCTCTTGGATACATTGAAAATATAAACTGTGGTTACAGTTATATCAAATATAGAACTTGTTTGATGTCTAAATTTAACCAATATAAACAAGTCTAACCTTAAGATATAATGGTGCTAGTGAAAACAAAATAAAAAGCCCCCAAAGGTACAAACTGATACACTTTTTTCCAGTGTTAGAAAATCTATTAAATGTAGTAAACGATCTTTAAAGAAGATTTTAACTGCACTACTGCATAATACTGTTTTTTATACTATACTACTTGGATTCAATTTGCACTACAAATAGTGCCTAACCTTTCTAAATAGTGGAAACAAAAGGTGTGTGCCACTTATTTAGTGAACCTACATGTTCTATAGTTTTATTTCCCAGGAAAATGTGTCATATGACACAGACCATCAGCATACCAGAGTATCTGTCACCTGCCCATCTGAGTACCCCCGTACTCTAATGGGCAGGTGATAGGTACTCGGGTACTTTGCTGGGCTGGTAACAGGTACTCAGGTTCTCTGAGGGGCAGGTGACAGGTACTCGGGTACTCTGATGGGCTGGTGACAAGTACTTGGGTACTCAGATGGACTGGTGACAGGTACTCAGGTACTCTGATGGGCTGGTGATAGGTACTCGGGTACTCTGATGGGCAGGTGACAGGTACTCGGGTACTTTGATGGGCAGGTGATAGGTACTCGGGTACTCTGATGGGCTGGTGACAGGTACTTGGGTGCTCTGATGGGCAGGTGACAGGTACTGGGGTACTGTGATGGTCTGGTGACAGGTACTTGGGTACTTTAATGGGTTGGTGACAGGCACTCAGGTACTCTGATGGGTTGGTGACAGGTACTTGGGTACTCAGATGGGTTGGTGACAGGTACTCGGGTACTCAGGTGGGATGGTGGCAGGTCCTCGGGTACTCAGATGGGCAGGTGACAGGTACTCGGTTACTTTGATGGACAGGTGACAGGTACTCGGGTACTCAGATGGGATGGTGACAGGTACTCGGGTACTTTGATGGACAGGTGACAGGTACTCGGGTACTTTGATGGACAGGTGACAGGTACTCGGGTACTTTGATGGGCAGGTGACAGGTACTCGGGTACTTAGATGGACAGGCGACAGGGACTCGAGTACTCAGATGGGCAGGTGACAGGTACTCTGGTACTTTGATGGACAGGTGACAGGTACTTGGGTACTCAGATGGGATGGTGACAGGTACTCGGGTACTTTGATGGGCAGGTAACAGGTACTCGGGTACTTTGATGGGCAGGTGACAGGTACTCGGGTACTCTGATGGGCAGGTGACAGGTACTCGGGTACTTTGATGGACAGGTGACAGGTACTCTGATGGGCTGTGACAGGTACTTTCATGGGGTGGTGACTGGTACTCTTTATTAGGGTGGGTGATCAGTTTGCTTGGTGTACACTGTAGGCGGTAACAAGCTGTTACCGCAATCTTCCTCTCACACACAATCGCTGTGTGACAGGGAGAACTGTGGTAACAGCTCGTTACCGCGGTTTGTTTACATCACATAACCGGCTGTGATTGACACAGCCGGTCATGTGGTAAAGAGCCAATTCTATTGGCTTTTTACACTGATCTGAGCTGGGCTTTGTCTGAGGGACAAGCCTCAGCCCCGATCGCCGCGCTGAGCGCCCCCCGGGGGCGCCCATGAGCAGCGTGCATGGGGAGGTCGGTAGTGACCGGCTGTGATTGGACACAGCCGGTCACGTGGTAAAGAGCCAATTTTATTGGCTCTTTACCCTGATCGGGGGGGGCAGGACCCCCCCGGCACACGATCAATCCTCGATCGCCGCACTGCGGGCCCCCAGGGGCCCGCAGTAGCGACGAGAGGGGAAGGACGTCATATGACGTCTTCCCGGATCGACAGAGGTTCCCTTAAGGTAAATAAAAACTATTCTCAATTCCTTTAGTAAATAAGCCTCTAAATCACTGTTTACAGGGATTTTGCAATATGACCATCTACATCAACTGAGTGATATATGATACACATTCACTAAGTATAAAAATGGCATACATTGTGCTAAAATATTTTCCAGTCATGTAATTTGTACTGAATCTGTTATTTTTGTTATTTTACATAAGGTTGATGTATTTATGCTTAGGGTAACTTATTTGTTTGCAAAGGCTGTTGCCTGTGAAAACATGATTTAAATTAAGTGTATTGGACGCTGTACAATCTGTTAACCTGAAACAATTAATTTTTCTTTTTGTGCCATATTGATGTTATAAGTTCTGACTGAGGTTAAGCTGTAGTCTCTAAAATAATAGCTGATTCCATAAAATTATCTGAATGGCATGTACACTTTAGGAGCTAGATCCCCAAGTGCTTTTTGACTGTGTTCTCATAGTGGTAATATTTCAAATACTGTATATGTTATACTGCGACATTACACTAGAATAATACCAAATTCAGTTTAAACAACCTGAATGCCAATCCCAGGCACCATATTTTAAATATTAATACAAGGAGTGAAAAAGATAATAAAAAGCATCCCCTGTTTTCCCTCTACTATGTTGAGTTACTGAATATTTTCAACACATTGCATAGGAAATGCTCTTCATTGTTTAAGATGAGCCTTGAGTCAAAAAGAGGTCCTCTAAACACTGCCTACCTGCTTAAATCCATAAAAGGTAGCATAAGCCATTACATGTATTTCTTGGCTAAACAAATCTCTGTTCTAGGCTCTCAAAGTTTCAGGTTACATGACCAAAATACATTATTGATATTCTCATATTATACTGTATATATGCTGGATGGATCACAGTTCAGACTGTATGTATGTATTCACTTACTCCTGAAAATCAAATGGCTAAATGCATCTTGGGGTCATAGAGCAGTACTTCTGCATTCATGTATTTTATTTAGACTACAGTTCTGCTATATAACCCCACCACAAAACAACACCACAGCGTGCTTTACCAGAAATTTGTGAGAGGTGTCAGAACTATATACATTACTTTATTCAGAATAATATGGTAAATTTAATTACTGCCTGCATTATACATTTAAGCTGGCCAAATATGGATCAAAATTCAGACATTTCAGCGGGAACTGGCTGAATTTTGATTCATATATGGACAGGCTGGTTGTACACAAGTCAATCTATTGACCGACTTATGTACAACCAGCCTATTGCCTTTTTCTCCGAACGATCAGTGCCACCGGCTTTAGTCAGCAACACTAATCATTGTATTCTTATGGTGGGGAAGGCTCTCCTCTGTCAGAATACAATAACACAGTGGAACGCGATTCCTCTGTCCACATTGAATGTGTGGATCAGGGAATCATGGCATTTTCTTTTGTTCAACTCACTGATTGAAAGAAAAAAATGCATAATGTGTAGTCTGCCTTAGGCACAGCATGTTTATTCTTCTGCTAATCCACCTGTGCTTGCTGCTGACCCCTGTAGCAAGCACATGACCTGCTATAGTGATGCCATAGCTTTTTATTGCTCAAATAGCTGAAGTGCCCCACATGAACTTGCCCTGTGCCATTTGAACAAGTTAATAAACTCATATCATAAACAGAGAATTACTACAAAATACAAAACTGTGTAATATAATTGTTTATATAAATATTCTAACTTACATCTCCCTGCATTTTACAGCTTCATCTACTAAGACGACGTATGTCAGCTATAGTAATCATGCAACCTGAACCAAGAAGCTTTTTACCACAATATTGAACACCAAATTTTGCAAGATGTTTTCCGTTCTACGGTCTAAACTATTTCAGAAGTTCAAATAAACAAAAAAAGGACATAATTTATGGAAAATGCCTGAATTTATTTTTTTGAAAATGAAAGTGTCAAAGTATTTTAAACAAAAGCACATGAAAGATAAAGATATGCTATTGTGCACTAGAAGTGATATCAGAACAAATGCTATCATTCACAGGTGAAACTGCATTTTATGGAAGAAAAAAAAAAAATCTGCCATATGTTACACCATAATTGTAAGTACTTTTTGTGACTTGTGAGAAACTTCATTCCTGTCTTCTCTTGTTCTCTCTGTATAGGAGATGAGTTTGTGCATTGTATTGGCTGATTGACATGAAGCCCTGGGTTGTGTTCAATAAATGCAATGGTTTACGCATGCACATTTTTTTATACAAAAGATATTTCTAATAATAAAGGAATGTTTTGCAAATGGTGAGACTTTTTTTCTTGCAGTGTTTCACATTTTATGTAAAATATTGTCACTTTACATGCACCGGTATGTATTTACTAAAATTGCCTAAGCCCAAAAGGCAGTATAAGCATTTAAAGGTCAAGTTTACTGGAAACCACTTTCAATAGTTTTTATTCACCTAACAGTTTTGTAAAGTTGAACACTATGTAGCTATAAAAGTAAATAAATTAACACAGTTCTGCAATCATTAATACATTAATACATGTATTTTTAAATGCAAGCAGTGTAAGTACCTGAATTTAACATGGAATCCGCCTCTGTCAGTCCTTCTACAGCAGGACTGGAGTGCAAAAGGAATCAGCAGTACAAGTAGCCAATCAATTCATGTGCTCACAAGGTGATAGAAAGATTAGGCAGAAAGGTATGCTAGTCACTGTTCTGCTTCTCTAATTACTGTCAAGTCACATGCTGCGATGGGTTCAGAATGACCAATGAGCTCACAGGAAGAGGTTTGAATGATGCTGACCATGAGAGTGAGGACATCAAATGGCCAAACTTAGAACTGCAATGGAGGTGTTTGGACTGAAGCAGAATATTGCAAAAAGAAAGTTATTGCTTTTGTCATTTTATCTTTTTTTTTGTTTACAAACCTCTATTGCAATTTGTACAAAAATGATACAAAAGCCAAATTATGTTAATTGCAATCAAAATAATTGCATAAAAACCAGCATTAAACAATACAATGCCATATATATCTTATATATGCAAATCATAGAGAAAAATATGACCAAAATTAAAAAAGAAGTAGGATATAAGGCACTCTTCAATGGTAGTAGAAAAATAGAGTAATTCTGGGTGTATCCAACACAGAGGGCATTATATATAAGCATGTAGAATATACATAGCATAAACAAAAGACAATAATAATAAAAATAAAAGTGATCACATGAAAGGTAGCAGGATCAGTCTTCAGAAGGAAGATGATATACAGACCAAGGGTCCCACTTAGCATTGGAACTGAGTTTTGATTCATGAATCATATGAAAACTGTGTGCCATTAACATAAGAGCATCCATCCTCAAAATAATTTGTTTAAATGTTACAGACATGACTTCTATAGGTAAGCTATTACCCACTGCACAGCTACACATAGGGTATGTATCAATCTTTCCAAGGGTCAGGGGAGATCTGGAAAATGCAAGAATCATAAACATTGGGTAAGAGTGATTAATTTGCCAGCCAACTTAGACATGAGGACAAAAAGCTCAGCCCAAACTGAAGACATCACAATTCCAAATGATATGCAAAAAAGATCCACCTTGAGAGCATCTATGAAAGCAGTGAGGTGAGGACTGAGGATAGATAGTAGAGAGCTTGAAAGAAGTGTAATATCATCTAGTAAATAATTTAAGTGCAGTGTCTAG
>BLSH010409123.1:0-21025 GCA_018402905.1 Glandirana rugosa | reverse complement strand
AGTGCAGGGGTCAGGAGTATGTAATGTACAACATAGAGTATATAGTGCAGGGGTCAGGAGTGTGTAATGTACAATATACATTATACAGTGTATACTGCATTTAGTGACTTGGATCTGAGACTATACAGACATACCCCTCCACCCGGCACAGACAGCAAACAACAAAGTAAGTATCCCTGGGAGAATTGCTCTGTCAGACATCTTGCCATACCCGGGTATGGGGCAGAAGATTCAAAACACATATCCCAGGTGCCTAGGTCTATGAACCTTTTGCTGTCAGCTGAACCCCAGAATCTCCATAAATCCAGTCTAGATACATAAATTGTGTCTGCAGCACCAGGGGCGTTGCTAGGTCTACAAAAGATCTGGGGCTAGAGCCCATAGCAGCGAAGTAAAGAAAGTCATACTCTTGAGCGGGCATACACATGTATAGAGTATACGTGTGTGTGTGTGTGTATGTGTGTGTATATATATATATATATATATATATATATATAGTTACATATCTGAGTGCAGATCCTCCTTACATCAGGGTCCCCAGAGAGCCCCTTCCTTACATCAGGGTCCCCAAAGAGTCCCTTCTTTACATCAGGGTCCACAAAGAGCCCTTCCTTACATCAGGGTCCCCAGAGAGCCCCTTCCTTACATCAGGGTCCACAGAGAGCTTCTTCCTCACATAAGGGTCCACAGAGAGCCCACCCTCACATCAGGGTCCACAGAGAGCCTCCCCATATATCAGGGTCCCCAGAGAGCCTCCCCATACATCAGGGTCCCCACAGAGCCTCCCTATACATCAGAGTCCCTAGAGAGCTCCCCATACATCATTGTCCCCAGAGAGCTCCCCATACATCATCGTGCCCAGAGAGCCCCCTATAAATCAGGGTCTCCAGAGAACCTCCATGTACTTCAGGGTCCCCGGAGAGCCTCCCCATACATCAGGGTCTACAGAGAGCCTCCTAATACATCAGGGCCTACAGAGAGCCCCCCCATACATGAGGGTCCCCAGAGAGCACCCCTTACATTAGGGTCTCCAGAGAGCCTCCCCATACATTAGGGTCTCCAGAGAGCCTCCCCATACATCAGGGTCCCCAGAGAGCACCCCTTACATTAGTGTCTCCAGAGAGCCTCCCCATACATTAGGGTCTCCAGAGAGCCTCCCCATACATTAGGGTCTCCAGAGAGCCTCCCCATACATCAGGGTCCCCAGAGAGCCTCCCCATAAATCGGGGTCCCCAGAGAGCCTCCCCACACATCAGAGAAAGAGGATGGTAGATGAGAGGGGGCGAAAGAGAGACCCTCTAACCCTGCCTGCAGTCCCTACTGTCCCAGCCTCTGTCTGTGTGGGTAGGTGTGTGTGATCCACCTACCTCCCACCCATCCTTGGTCAGCCTTTTTTCTTCCTGTTCCATGACAGTCACAGCGAACTAGGAGAGGAACTTGGAGAAGTAGTGCAGGCTCTGGGAGGCACCGGGGATGCTGCTCAGGGTGGTGGTAAGGCCTCATCTTCTCTCTCTCACTCCCCCCTGGGCTCTTCCCGGCCGCCCAGGCTTCCCCCTCCCTATTTGAAGATGCCACTGGACCAGCAGCGTCTGCTCCAGTCTAGGACCATGACAAGGGGGCTGGGCTCAACTTTTTAAGCCCCACAAGAACTAGCGTGGAAGAGGAGGAAATGGAACCCTCCTCTGCTTGCAGAACTGCATCCACCCTGTAAGAGACTCAGGGCTATGGGCCCCAGATTCGGGGCTATAGCCCCAATAGCCACCCCCTAGCAATGCCCCTGTGCAGCAGAGAAGGAAGATTAACCAAGAGAAATACAGAAATACAGGGCGGGGAACACAGCTCTGGAAAGTGACCAGGGGATTACAGGCTGATATCACCCAGTCCCCGCCCTACTCTGGACCAATCAGTGAGCAGTATGAATGGAGGAATGTATTAAGTGTTAATGACCCACCTGTGCTGATCTCTGTAGGAGGGTCCTCCTCTATAAATGTCCCTGATATTCCATCCTCCTCCATAGACTGCTGATGATCTCTCACATATGTCTCTTCTTCTTCTGCTTTAACCTCAAATACTATATCGATTGGATCTCCACTCTAAATCAAGAAAATGAGAGAAAATATCATCTGTAAAATATAAGCTTTATTATTGTGACATCACATAAAAAATCCACACATTGTCTCTATAAATGTGGTTTATAACCTCCGTCCCACCAACCTTGTAACAGTGAGGGATGGTGTGATCTTCCTGTGTGGAATCCCGGGAATACAGAGGATGGGGACATCTCTCTGGTGGGTTCCTGGTTTTCAGTGGCTCCATCATATCCTTGTGTCCTTCTGATAACGCCACCATCACTCCATACTCCTCATCCTCCACTTTACACTCTTCTTTAACAACAATATTATCATCCCTGAGGTTTCCACTCTGAATATATAATAAAACATTCATTGTAACAAACATGCTGTGTATAAATCAGAACTACAATAATTGTCAATCATCTACCTGATGATGGTGAGGGATGGTGTGACCTTCCTGTGTGGAATCCCAGGAATACAGAGGACGGGGACATCTCTCTGGTGGGTTTCTGTAGCTGGATGACTCCACCATGGTGTCCTGGTACAGATCTTTGTGTTCTGTTAGAAACTCTGACTCCTCCATCACCCCATCCTCATCATCCTCTTTTATCTCTTCTTTAACCTCAACTTTAGAATCTCTCAGGTTTCCACTCTGAATATAGAATAAAAATGACATCAATGGTAACAATGCAGATAATGTACAGATCCTAATGATACTATCAGTGATTTTTCCTCATCTACCTGATGATGGTGAGGGATGGTGTGACCTTCCTGTGTGGAATCCCGGGAATACAGAGGACAGGGACATCTCTCTGGTGGGTTTCGCATTACTGGATCCATCTGTAGGAAACACAACGCTGACTGAATACATTGTTTCTATGTGTTTATCAGATGATGGGGGGTCTAGGTGGATCCTCTGTACTGCTCTCTCCTTTACAATAAAGTCTCCTCTTACCCGGTGATGTGAGGGGTGGCTGATTGTCCATCATGAGGTCCTTGTAGAGATCCTTGTGTCCTTCTAAATACTCCCACTCCTCCATGGAGAAATAGACAGTGACATCCTGACACCTTATAGGAACCTGACACACACAATGATACAGTCACCATCCAGACACATCCCTTGTCTGTTACTGGATAATGTCCCAGAATTCCCAGCACCGCTCACCTCTCCTGTCAGCAGCTCTATCATCTTCTTGGTGACTTCTAGAATCTTCCGCATGTTGTGTCTCTCAGGTTTTAGGGAGTCACATGGAGGCACTGTGATGGTCATATGATCACCTGACTTCACAAGAGGAAACATCTGTATTGAGGAACCAATAGGAATATCATGTTAGACTCCGAGAATCCTCCCCACCTCTCTGGTCAGGTCTGTGTATTATTAATAGAGATAAGAGGGATGTCATGTGACCTCCCAGAATCCCCCTCACCTCTCTGGTCAGGTCTGTGTTTTATCAATAGAGATAAGAGGGATGTCATGTGACCTCCCAGAATCCCCCTCAAATCTCCGGTCAGGTCTGTGTTTTATTAATAGAGATAAGAGTGATGTCATGTGACCTTCCAGAATCCTCCTCACCTCTCCGGTCAGCAGGTAGATGATCTCTAGGGTGAGGTTTAGTATCTTCTCAGTCATGTGACTCCGGTCCTCCTCCATCCTCATCAATATAGTCATGTGACCTATGTGGGTTTCTCTGTAGATACATAGTGGAGAATTATCTTGACTGTATAGGTTGTAGTATCTGAATGTTGCATGAATATGCAACAGGGCAAAAGGGTGGGACTTTACATGAAGAGTGTGGTGGTCATATGGTAGCAATGATGGTTATAGATTGAATGAGGTAGTAAATGGTTTAATAATTACACATATTCATATATTTGCATACAAGTGGTCACATGGGTGACCCAATAGTAAAGCATAGTCATCAACTGTATAATTGTACAAAACATGGTACAGGTCCCCCATCCATGAATTTCATATATATACATGGAATAAATACAATAATAACACACTGCATAGATCATATCTTAAAATTCCATGGGGTGGTACCCCAGAGTATACCATATGGTTGTATACCAAAAACACATAATAACGGCAGTAACATGACAATGGTAGCTCTACGCGTTTCGTGGCTATGGGGCCACTCGTCAGGAGCAAGCGTGTTGTGATCTGCAATAAGAAGGATAATATTGGTAAACCCATACAGCTACCATTGTCGTGTTACTGCCATTATTATGTGTTTTTTGTATACAACCATATGGTATACTCTGGGGTACCACCCCATGGAATTTTAACATATGGGCTATGCAGTGTGTTATTATTGTATTTATTCCATGTAAATGTATGAAATTGATGGATTGGGGATCTGTACCATGTTTTGTATGACCCCATCACCCCTGGGGACATGGACCCCATCACCTCTGGGAACATGGGCCCCATCACCCCTGGGGACATGGGCCCCATCACCCCTGGGGAGAGTTACCCTATCTCCAGACCATGTGGGCTGGCTTCAGCCACCCCTGAGTGCCAGGATGGGGGATAGGGCAGTAAAATCCAAATCCTCAGCCACATGCTCCCTCAGGGTGAATTGGCTTTGTATTAGTAAAGCACCTTAAAGTGAGGTGAACCTGTACTGTTATTATTAATAGGTTAGGATAATTATTATCATCATTTATTAGCAGGTGAATGTGGCCCTCCATGCATTCACATACATTGAATCTGGGCCTTAAGTGGAAAAAGGTTGCTGACCCCTGGTGTAAGGGGTACAAATACCCCATGGGTTTCAATCAGAGAGAAATAATGTAAATAGTATACAAAGACATCACCCACACTGTATGACTGGTCCTTTATTACTAGAAAGATTTCCCCCAAAGTAAATCCATTATCAATCATCCAACAGTATAGATCTATATCATTAATAATGATCGATGCCCACTGAATAAAACACACATGCTGACCGAAAACTCGATCAATTCCCAGCAACTACTCACTATGAATGACTATGGAGGTAGAGGACAGACATGACGGGGAGGTTACTGAGTGTAAATAGAAAATAAGATCTTATTACCTCCTCTGCTGCCACATCTAGCAACGTCTCCTCTCTACTTCCTCCCGCCTCACCTCTCACCCGGAACTTCCTGTCTGTACCTGACATCACTTCCTGTCTGCATTCCATAGAGACTTCCTGTCTGGGTAGAAGTGAGATTACCATCTTGAGGAGCTCAGGGGAACTGCAGCTCCAAGAAAGCAGGAGACAAGAGACATGACAAGAAGTTTTATCTCACTGAAATCAACAATGGGACTTTTTTTAAAAATGTCTTTTTATTAAATTTTCAAATTACAATACAACTACTTTGAAATAGCCAATATCTGGTTCAAGAAAAGACATTGTGATAAAAGAAAAATAAATAAACGACATATTAACATGTTACTTGCTTGTCAATTCCCGCCACCCCAATTGGGGTCACACTGTGGGGAGGACTGACCAGCAAGATGCCTCAAATTCAATGTCATTTGAGTGTCTAGATTTAGTTTTAAACTGCATAGGAAGAAAAGAGAATGAAAGGTAAATGCAGGCGTTATGATTTACCACATTATTAATAAACTTCTTGTATCAAACTTAATTATCTGTTCATGTAATACATTCCTTTAATTGTTTTGAGGCTCTATGGTGTGTTATCCAATTATACCATTTTTTTTATAAGTGTTGAATGAATTGTTCTTCTATGCTGGCATAATTTCATATTGGGCTTGTATGTTTAATCTTCCTATGGCTGATGACAGATTGGGTGCATCTATTGAGTTCCAAAGACTGGTAATTGTAAGTCTAGCTGCTCCCAGTATGTGGAAAACGATTGTTCTATAAGATGATGGGTCTATGTCCATGTTTATTCCCAGTAATGCCATTTCCCCAGTCATTTCTCATAGGTCGCCTGTTACTTCTGCAATAAAGGATGTTACTGAGTTCCAGAAGCTTGTTACATTGTTACAGCTCCAGAGAACGTGTAATAGATTGCCTGTTTTTTCTTTACATCTCCAGCATACATCTGATGTATTAGGGAACATCTGTGACATTTTATAAGGTGTTAGATACCATCTGTTCCTAATTTTTTGTATATTGTCCCAATGCTCTATACATGATGATGATTTTGTTGAGGTGTGTATGGCCTGTTTCCATTGTTCCCATGTGATTTCCTGATCTAGATCTTTTTCCCATTTAATCATATGTGTATTTTTCCCTTCTTCTGGCTGTGTAGATAGTAGTTCATAAAATAAGCAGATGCCTTTTTTCTTTGAAACGTTTGGGTTTGTAAGAAATTGCCACATTATTGATGGGATCTCTATAGGGTTGCTTGGTTGGAAATCTTTAAGTTTGGTGTATTTTCCTATTTTTTTTGTGACTATTTCTCTATAGGGTAATGGTCGGTATTTATAAAAGTTGTAGCCCTGTTTGATCCATTAGTCTACGGATAGATGGATTTTAGCGTAGTTCAGTATTCCTGTTGGTATGAGAATTTTAGTTTTAGGATTTATGTCTTTAGATTTGGAGAGGATTTGCTTCCATGCTATTACAGTTGCTTTGACACTTAATAGGTTAGGAATAATTATTTTGGGGATTAGGCTGCTTGCTATTGCTAGAGTAAAGAAGCCATGGCCTTTGATTGCTTCTCTTTCTATATTAGTATATAGTTTGTCCTCTGTAGTAGAGAGCCAGAATTTCTTCTGGTCTAGGAGGGATGCTATATAGTAGTTCTTGATGTTTGCTAGGTTCATACCTCCCAAGGCTTTAGTGGTAGTTAGGATGGAAAATGCTACCCCAGACTTTTTCCCCTTCTAAATACATATTTTCAGTTTAGTGTTTAGCTGGGTGAAAAATGTTGACGGTAGTGGGATAGGCAGACATGGAAAGTAATAAAGTATCTTGGTTAATGTTTGCATCTTAAATGCAGCTATTTTTCCCACCCAGGCCAGTTGTATTTATGTATATTTTGTAGGTCTTTGTTAATTTGTTCTAATAGGGCTGGGAAGTTCGCTTCATATGTTTTAGATGCAGGGAAAGTTAAATTAATTCCTAGATATGTTATTGATGGGTTGTCCCCTATGAAATTGTGTTTTGAACGTAGTAAGTTAATTAATTCCTTTGACAGATTCATGGGTAATGCATAGCATTTATTCTGGTTAATTTTGTAGTATGAAGCTTTTCCAAATTCTTCAAATATTTTTTGGACTTCTGGGAGGGATTTGATGGGGTCGGTGATGGAGAGAATTATGTCGTCTGCAAATAATCCTAATTTATGTTCATGTAGGCCTATTTTTATGCCTTGTATAGTTGGGGAGGATCTAATGTGTTCTGCTAGGGGTTCAATTGCTAATGAAAATATTATAGGTGATAGTGGGCAGCCTTGTCTGGTTCCATTTGTTAAAGTGAAGTTCCTAGATAATGAACCTGAGTGTATAAATCCTTTGAAGCCAAATTTGGATAATGTCTTGGAAATGTAATCCCAGTGCATTCTATCGAATGCCTTTTCGGCATCTAGTGCCACTAATACTGATGGCATGTTTTCTATTTGGGCTTCGTTAGTTAGGTTTAACATTCTTCTAGTACGGTCCGGTGCCTGTCTACCTCTGACAAATCCTACTTGATCAGGGCTTAATAGAAAGGGGGTAACAGTAATGTATTTCTATCCCCCTTGGCGGGAGTGGAGATGACCCCATCTATAAGGATATACAGTACATACACACACAGCACAAGGCCGTATTCACACTACCAGACCTTTCTCAGGGCTGCAGTTCCTCTGAGCTCCACAAGGTGGTGATCTCACTTCTATCCAGACAGGAAGTTTCTATGGAAGACAGACAGGAAGTGATGTCAGATACAGACAGGAAGTAATGTCAGGTAAAGACAGGAAGTTCCGGGTGAGAGGCGACTTGTGAGGAAGTAGAGAGAAGACGTTGCTGGAAGTGGCAGCAGAGGAGGTAATAAGATCTTATTTTCTATTTACACTCAGTAATCCCCCCCCCGTCATGTCCGTCCTCTTCCTCCATAGTCACTGTGAGGTCTTTTATCTCCAGCAGATGAGGATACCCACATATATAGTGTGGGAACCTAGATTACCCCCTTCAGGGTCAGAGCATTTACATGGCTGGAACATTCTCTTCATTTTGGAGATGTGTCACCTTTCCCACCAATCACCTTCTCACCTCATCAGTCTATACTAATAGATGATATCACTTTTATTAGTGGTGGGGGATGGGGGTTTATTTAGGGGAATTGGAATATGTAAGTCTTTATTTTATAAGATTCAGATAGGAAGAAAGAGGGAAAAAAATGTAATTTGAAGTAAATGTCCTGAAAACGAATTTCTCCATAATGATCCCAGTCTCAGATATTCATCCTAAAATGTGATCAGTAAAGTCTCCGGAAGGGAACGGAGATCACAGTCACCTCCGAAACCTCTACAAAATACGCCCCTTCCTAAACGTTGAAACCACTAAGCAACTTATTCACTCCCTTGTTATCTCTCGCCCTGACTATTGTAACTCCCTCTTAATTGGCCTACCTCTCCGCAAGCTATCCCCCTTTCAGTCTATCATGAATGCCTCTGCAGACTCATCCACCTTACCAACCATTCAGTGTCTGCGCACCTCTTTGCCTGTCCCTCCACTGGCTTCCCATTGCCTAACGAATAAAATTAAAAACACTAAAAATAACATACAAAGCCATTCACAATTCTTTTCCGAGCTACATCACCAATCTTATCTCCAAATTTCACCCAACCCATCCTCTCTGCTCCTCCCAAGACCTTCTGCTCTCTAGCTCCCTTGTCTTCACCTCCCATGCTCATCTCCAGGACTTCTCCAGAGCCTCTCCCATACTCTGGAACTCACTACCCCAACCTGTCCGCTTATCTCCTACTCTGTCCACTTTTTGGCAATCCCTGAAAACTCATCTCTTCAGGTAGAGAGTATCCTATCCTGTCTTCAGTTAACAACCAAATCTTCTACTCCCTCATACCTCACAGTCCTTATGCTTTTGTTTCATCAGCCCCTCCCTCTTAGACTGTAAGCTCGCAGGAGCAGGGCTCCTCTAACCCTCTTGTTTTGAATTGTACTGTTGGTGTATTGACTCCCTTTACATTGTAAAGCACTTTGCAAACTGTTGGTGCTACATACATCCTGAATAATTATAATAATAATATGTATCTAGGCAAAGCCCAAAGACAAAGTTCAACTTTCAGTTTAGGAGAGGTGGGACGCACCCAGGAGGAATAATTCCGTGTACAGAAATCTCAACGGTCCTCCCAATGTCTCTCCAACCAGAGTCAGAGAATCCAATCACATCACACTGACCTCACAGCTCCTCCTTCCAATATTCTTCCATCTGGCTTTTTTTCTGATGCTCTTAGGATGTGGGTGGACCCCTGACATCCTTACTTGTAAAGTGGGACTGTTGGTCCGGTGTTGTATATAATGATGTCAGAAAAAAAGCTTTTAACCTGTGTAGTGTGGGGGTCCTGTGTGTGTAAATTATACATCAGCCTGAAGTGGGGCTTTGATAAATTGGAGAATTGAAAGGTTAGGTGGGGAGGATTATAGGAATATCATTTGATTTTACAATCTGTGTATTAATCTACAGTTTTCCCTCATGAAGTCTGGAGATCATATGGCCATCACATTGCCTCCACCTCCCTCCCTGATAGAACAGAGAAATACAAAGAAGATTCTAGAAGTCATCAGAGAGATCATCGAGGAGAGGTGAGTGGTGCTGGGAATTCTGGGACATTATCCAGTAACAGACAAGGGAGGTGTCTGGATGGTGACTGTATCATTGTGTGTGTCAGGTTCCTATAAGGTGTCAGGCTGTCACTGTCTATTTCTCCATGGAGGAGGGGGAGTATTTAGAAGGACACAAGGATCTCTACAAGGACCTCATGATGGACAATCAGCCGCCTCTCACATCACCGGGTAAGAGGAGACTTTATTGTAAAGGAGAGAGCAGTACTGAGGGTCCACCTAGACCCCCCATCATCTGATAAACACATAGAAACAATGTATTCAGTCAGTGTGTGTGTTTCCTACAGATGGATCCAGTAATGGGAACCCACCAGAGAGATGTCCCCGTCTTCTGTATTCCTGGGTTTCCACACAGGAAGGTCACACCACCCCTCACCATCATCAGGTAGATGAGGAACAATCACTGATAGTATCATTAGGATCTTTACATTATCTGCATTGATACAATTGATGCCATTTTATTATATAATCAGAGTGAAGACCTGAGAGATTCTAAAGTTGAGGTTAAAGTAGAGATAAAAGAGGAGGATGGTGAGGATGGGGTGATGGAGGAGTCAGAGTTTCTAAAAGAACACAAAGCTCTGTACCAGGACACCATGGGGGAGTCATCCAGCTACAGAAACCCACCAGAGAGATGTCCCCGTCCTCTGTATTCCCGGGATTCCACACAGGAAGGTCACACCATCCCTCACCATCATCAGGTAGATGATTCACAATTATTGGTAGTTCTGATTTATACACAGCATGTTTGTTACAATGAATGATTTATTATATATTCAGAGTGGAATCCTCAGGAATTATAATATTGTTGTTAAAGAAGAGTATAAAGAGGAGGATGAGGAGTATGGAGTGATGGAGGAGTTTTCAGAAGGACACAAGGATAAGATGGAGCCACCTAATACCTGGAACCCACCAGAGAGATGTCCCCGTCCTCTGTATTCCCGGGATTCCACACAGGAAGGTCACCCCATCCCTCACTGTTACAAGGTTGGTGGGATGGAGCTTATAAAACACAGACTCGTGGAGACAATGTGTGGATTTTTTTATGTGAAGTCAATATTAAAGTTTATATATTACAAATGATATTCACTCTTATTTTCTTGATTTAGAGTGGAGATCCAATTGATATAGAATTTGAGGTTAAAGCAGAAGAAGAGACTTATGTGCGGGATGATCAACAGTCTATGGAGGAGGATGGAAAAACGGGGATATTTATAGAGGAGGACACTCCAACAGAGATCAGCACAGGTGGGTCATTAACACTAAATACATTCCTCCACCCATACTGCTCACTGATTGGTCCAGAGTAGGACGGGGACTGGGTGATATCAGCCTGTAATCCCCTGGTCACTTTCCTGAGCTGTTTTCCCCATCCTGTATTCCTGTATTTCTCTTTGATAATCTTCCTTCTCTGTGCTGCAGACACAATTTATGTATCTAGACTGGATTTATGGAGATTCTGGGGTTCAGCTGGCAGCAAAATGTTCGTTTTCACCATATATGTTAGTAGACCTAGACACCTGGGGTATGTGCATTTGGTCTTCTGCCCCATACCTGGGTATGGCAAGCTGTCTGACAGAGCAATTTGCCCAGGGTTACTTACTGCAGTCTCAGGAGATGGGAGGCAGTGGTGTGGGACCTCTGCAGCTTGTCTCATATAAACATTTAAGCTTCCACTGATTACTGAATATCAAGATTATGAGTCCTGACCATTATTCTATATAATTTATATTGTATATGACATACTCCTGACCCCTGCACTATATACTCTATGTTATACATTACATCATTCTAAAACTGTATAGTCCTAACATTTGAATCCAATATAATAATTTGTACATTACATAGTTCTGACTTCTTTTGCATCCATTTTCTACCAGCTGGATATTTTATATCTAATGATTTCATTGAAGCACAGACTTTTACATGTTGCTAATAATGAGATAACATCCTCAAACTTTGGAACCTTAAACAGAAAGTGATATTGAGGGAACAGTCAGTAACCCAATGATGGTGGTCTTCAGGATCAGTCCAGTCTTCATCTTGGTGGTTCTCTCCCCCATCCTCACTCTCTGACCTCTGGTGGGGCTCAGCCCCGCTGTTATTCATGACTAAATCATGGACTAAATAAGGTAGTGCAGGACTTCTTGTGTTGGGAAGATGGCAATGAGTGATAGAGGGGGTGGGGACACTCGTCCTATAATCTCCCCATCACTGTCACTCCTGTAAAAGACAGTTCTCATTGTTTCCTCACTTTCTGACTAAGGTCCATAAATAAAGAAATGAACTGGTAGGAGATTCAGAAATGTAGGGCTGAAACAACTAATTGATTATGAATCAGTCGATTATTTGGCCTGTATACAGAATGCATTATTTCTTTACATATCAGAAAGTACAGCTCAATACACTACATACGTGTCAGTAATAGTCTGAGAATTTTAATGCGTGAGGAGCAATGCCTCATGGGACATGTAGTCTTGGGCAAGCAAAGAAAGCATGTGATTCTAAAGACAGAAGTTTCTTTTATCTTTGTATAGGGGAACTCTATACTATACTTTACGGCTTCCTATAGGGGCACTCTATACTTTGCAGCTTCCTATAGGGGAACTCTATACGGTACTTTGCGGCTTCCTATAGGGGCACTCTATATTATACTATGCGGCTTCCTAAAGGGGAAATCTATACTATACATTGTGGCTTCCAATAAGGGAACTCTATACTATACTTTGCGGCTTTTTATAGGGGCACTCTATACTATAATTTGTGACATCCTATAGGGGAACACTATACTATACTTTGCGGCTTCCTATAGGGGAACTCTATACTATATTTTGTGACGTCCTAAAGGGGAACTCTATACTATACTTTGTGGCTTCCTAAAGGGGAACTCTATACTATACTTTGTGGCTTCTTATAGGGGAACGCTATACTATACTTTTCGGCTTCCTATAGGAGAACTCTATACTATACTTTGCGACTTCCTATAGGAGAACTCTATACTATACTTTGCGACTTCCTATAGGGGAGCTCTATACTATGCTTTGCGGCTTTCTATAAGGGAACTCTATACTATACTTTCCGGCTTTTTATAGGGGCACTCTATACTATAATTTGTGACGTTCTATAGGGGAACTCTATACTATACTTTGTGACGTCCTAAAGGGGAATTCTATACTATACTTTGTGACGTCCTAAAGGGGAATTCTATACTATACTTTGTGGCTTCTTATAGGGGAACGCTATACTATACTTTGCGGCTTCCTATAGGGGAGCTCTATACTATGCTTTGCAGCTTTCCATAAGGGAACACTATACTATACTTTGCAGCTTCCTATAGGGGAACTCTATATTGCAAAACCATTACAGAGAGCAGGTAAGTATGACAAGTTTGTTTAAAAAAGAAATCCAACATTTACAATGACTTTAAGGGTTCTGCACAGGGAAGATCAGCATCTGAACCCTGAGAAGGTGGAGGCTGATAGACTGGAGGTAATAGAAGGCATTACAATTACATAAAGTAAAAGTTTACCAGTATTGTGCATTATATATAAAATTATTATATCCATTAAAAAAAGTCTCAGCTTTCAGTACTACTTTAATATAAAAGGTTTTCCCCCTCTAACCTCCATATAGCTTCATGTCTGACTCCCAGGTAAAATCCCTGTATATCGTACTTCTGGGTATATTTATTATTATATATATGATATAAGATATATTACTTTCACTATCTCACAGTATAAATGAATCCCTTATAGTAGCGATTATCTGCAGTTTTTGTATTATAAAGGACTATTTTCTTTAACCTAACAGATGATTTAAAAAATCATGTTGCTGCTACTAAATGTTGTATGCTGGCCATACACGGCTCAATTTCTGGATGAGAATATTCACACAAATATTTGTATGAAAATGATTTGTACATTCAATGAATGGACGAGTGTAGTTCAAAAATCCCACTTTGCTTTTAACGTTCAATTATAAAATGAATGAAACTTCTAAGCAAAAACCACATACAATGAACATTTGTTCGATCGAAAAAAGCTTTCTGTTTTGCTCCTTCAAATTTTCCCGTCACTGTGGTCAGAATTGAACGCCGATTTGACTCCATTAATGATTAGAAAATTGGATGAATGTTTTTTTGAAAGAAAAATGAGTTTGTGTGCGGCCAGCATAAGTGAGAGCGGGGGCAGGGAGCTTGTAGCCATCTACCTGCCTATGACAAGGGAGTCTGTCAACCATCATATTATATTACACTCCTGTCTGAAAATCTGTAAAACTGCGTTTTAGGTCTTTTTTTACATGTGAATAATGTTGATGTGTGATTGTGATATGTAGCAGATTCACCCTCTAATAATCCATCTATCTGTCAACTATTCTCAGAGTGGATGAAATATCCAACTATATAGCTGGATATTTATATTTACCGCTGCATATAGAGATTCAAGAATTTTAACTCAATTATACACCAAACTTTTTATGAGGTTTTTATCCAATTAATCGATGGATCAAAACAATAATCTGCCAACTAACCAATTTTGAAAATAATCATTAGTTGCAGCCCTACAGAGGAGCCATTTACTCGTTACCTTGAGGGGGGAATTGTAAGATCCTCAGAGACAAAGCTGCCTGATGTGGGCGGAGTCCTGGTTTAGGGGAACCAATCAGCTGATGTCTAGTAATAATCTTTGTATTTCTATTTTAGTAGATGGACGGGAGATGAGGAAAACCTCAGAGGATCGTCTCACTTTGTCTCCAGACTGTAAAGTAGAAGATGAGGACATCACACAGTATAGTCCAGGAGAAAACCCGGCTACCTCAAATGTCCATCCGGCACCACACAGTGTAGATGGACCATCGTATTTCTCTTATCCTGAGGAACCTCAGACTGTGAGGGACGGTGCCATCCTTCCAACAGAGAAGATGTTTTCCTGTACTGAGTGCTGGAAATGTTTCCGTTATAAATCCAAGCTTAATGAGCATAAAGTATCTCACACAATAAAGTCCCATCTTTCCAGACATCAGAGATCTCACACGGGAGAGAAGCTGTATTCCTGTCCTGAGTGCGGGAAATGTTTTTCAGTGAAGTCCCATCTTTATGCACATCAGAGATCTCACACAGGGGAGAAGCCGTATTCCTGTCCTGAGTGTGGTAAATGTTTTTCAGAGAAGTCCAGTCTTTCCAGACATCAGAGATCTCACACGGGGGAGAAGCCACATTCCTGTCCTGTGTGCGGGAAATGTTTTACACGGATGTCCAGTCTTAACACACATCAGAGATCTCACACGGGGGAGAATCCGCATTCTTGTCCTGAGTGTGGAAAATGTTTTTTAGATAAGTCCAGTCTTTACACACATCAGAGATCTCACACAGGGGTGAAACCTTATTCCTGTCTTGAGTGTGGGAAATGTTTTACACAGAAGTCCAGTCTTTACAAACATGAGAGATCTCACACGGGGGAGAAGCCGCATTCCTGTCCTGAGTGTGGGAAATGTTTTTCACAGAAGTCCAGTCTTAACACACATCAGAGATCTCACACGGGGGAGAAGCCGCATTCCTGTTCTGAGTGTGGGAAATGTTTTACACAGAAGTCCAGTCTTTACAAACATCAGAGATCTCACACAGGGGAGAAGCCATATTCCTGTCCTGGGTGCGGAAAATGTTTTTCCCAGAAGTACAATCTTTTCAGACATCAGAGATCTCACACGGGGAAGATGCCACTTTCCTGTCCTGAGTGAGGGAATTGTTACTCACTGAAGTCCTGTCTTCCTGTACATCAGGGATTCCACGTTCCACACAACCCTCGAGGTGTATTTGTGCCTTGAGTGTGGGAAATGTCTTCTATATGAATGTTGCTGGACATCACAGCTCTCATGCGGGGAAGAAGCACACCCTGATATACACCTCAGATATACTCCATGGCTGATCTTCATCATGTAAGAAACAGTTTATAAGGAGATCAGAGATCACCAAAGACATGGATGAAGTGTTTTACCATGTTGGCCATTGATAGCAGGAGAAAAATAAAAATGGAGTCATTACCTCTCATTGGCTGAGAAAATTTTTTGGTGTAAGATTTCACAAACACTTAGAGGTCTTTTTTTAAAAACAAGTTTTGGACAAATGTGAGAAGCTATCATCCAACCTTGGCAAATGGTTGAATTTACCTTTCATTGACTGAGTACATTTTGTGATGGAAGATTTCCCAAACACTTATAGCTTTTTTTTTAAAAAAAAAAAAGGCATTATTTGAACAAATGTGACAAGTATTTGCCCACCTGTGAGGAATGTTGGCCATATTTATTTCATATAGTGATCTTCTATGATCATCAGCTCCATCTAATGTCCATAATGGGGTATTTCACATTTTTTACTGATGGAGATATTTCAGGAAAAATACCTCATTATGGCCACTAGATGGAGCTGTCGATCATAGGAAATTCCTGTGTTAATCTACAGTTAGAATTTGTAACGTCTGGAGAAATGCTTGTTGTGATGATAATGTGAACTGAGCACTCCAAAAACTCAGTGAGAAGAACCAGGTCAGCCATGTTGTTCAGGATTTAGAGGTGATGTGTATATCCTTTCCATGTGCACCTTACTGCAAATGCTGGTTATAGATTGGGGTGGTTGTCACCTATCTGCACAGCTTCTCAGCAGAATTTGGCACAGGGACACAATGGTTGCCTACAGCGGTCATTGTGCTTTTTCTGGGTATCCATTGTGTCCCTGTGCCTTTGAGGAGTGGGCTCCCTCCAGACTAACCTTCCCTTCATCTACCCACTGCTATATGTCCTCCAACCTGGAGACTCTGAAGACCATAGAGTTAGGAGTGCAGTATAGAGAGGAGCCTTGCGTGGGCACTGTGGCTTACACATATATTTGTGTGCAACTAAAACCTCTGTTTTTTGTGTGAATTATTAGACAGGACAATTTGTTTTGCTATTTTGCAGGCTGGCTGGTAAGTGTGCTGGGAAATGTTTATGTTGTGCGTGATGTAGAATAGGAGACACCTAACAGCAGTGATCTTCTTTCCATAATCCCGGGAAGACATCTTCTGCAATTTACAAACTTTTAGTTGCATTCCAAATCATCCTTATCAGTCCATTGATAGGACAGATCAGAACCTCCTAACCAAATCAACCAACATCACAACCAAACATGGCAGACAGCCAACCCTTTGATTTATTCATCATAAACCTCATTACCAGAACCTAACACAATACACATCCCAGTCTGACTCTAATAGACATCATAATCCTCATTACCAGAACCTAACACAATACACATCCCAGTCTGACCCTAATAGTCATCATAATCCTCATTACCAGAATCTAACACAATACACATCCCAGTCTGACTCTAATAGTCATCATAATCCTCATTACCAGAACCTAACACAATACACATCCCAGTCTGACTCTAATAGTCATCATAATCCTCATTACCAGAACCTAACACAATACACATCCCAGTCTGACTCTAATAGTCATCATAGACCTCATTACCAGAACCTAACACAATACACATCCCAGTCTGACTCTAATAGACATCATAGACCTCAATACCAGAACCTAACACAATACACATCCCAGTCTGACTCTAATAGTCATCATAATCCTCATTACCAGAACCCAACACAATACACATCCCAGTCTGACTCTAATAGTCATCATAATCCTCATTACCAGAACCAAACACAATACACACCCCAGTCTGACTCTAATAGTCATCATAATCCTCATTACCAGAACCTAACACAATACACATCCCAGTCTGACTCTAAAGCCTTGTACACACGATGCGACGGTCGTACGATGGCACAGCCCAAATTGTATGTTGGCTGTTGTATCTCGCGTACTGACGTGCACAAAGGATCGTACTACCAAGCCGAACCTAGTGACGTGCTACGAGTGTATAACGAGGAAGTTCTGTTATTGTGCACCACCCTTTGGGCTCCTTCATCTAATTTCGTGTTAGTTGAAGTTTGGTGAGCGTTGATTCGCGACTTTCAGATCGTTCCTGACTGTTTGTTCGTCAACCAGCCATGTTGAGATCTAGAGAGAGAAATCTTGCTATTGTTGGCCTAGGAGTCCTGGCTTGGACCCAAAACCAACGCAGAAGAAGGAAGGAGAGGAGTTGTTGGACCAAAAATTGGTTACTTAACCGTGATTGATTTGGTCATATTGCTTTAGTCAGGGAGCTCCAGAAGAATAATCCTAATAATTTCAGGAATTACCTTCAGATGACGGATCCCTGCTTTAACCACCTCTTGGCATTGGCGTCCTCCTATAGCCAGAAGGAGGACACATGCATGTGCCTTGCTATCACCCCTGAGCAAAGGCTCATTGCCACCTTGTGCTACTTGAAGACAGGAAGAAGCCTCCAGGACCTAAAGTTCACTACAGGCATCTCCCCCCAGGCTCTTGGGAGTCATTATTCCTGAGACAAGCTCAGCCATCATTCAGGTGCTGCAGAAGGACTATATTAAGGTAAGTTTCATGTTAATACCATATTTGATATGTTTCTGCTTGATAATATTGTATTTGCCCTTTTTGCCAATACCTAATTAGCAACATTACAATATGCTGTGAATGTCTTCTTTGGCCTCATGCATGCTCTAAGCTTTTTTCACCTCCCAGCATGTTGTCCTGTGTCCATACACACTCAGCCTGGTAATGTCACAATTATTTATGTCAGCTGCATTTTAGGCCTTAACCCCATGCAAAAACACACACTTTTCAAACGTTATTTGTGTGTTACAAATCCCGCAGTGTGCTTGAGGTCTTCTTATTATGTCAAAGATAATCTCCACCCTCCCAAAAAGTAAAGTCAGCATTTCAAACTACTGTATCTCCTGACATGTAATCTCCTATACACACTTTCCAACTTTTATGGGTCACATTTCCTTAATAATTACAAAACCATGTCGTGCAAGGGCCTGCTTGGTTAGCTACTAATTTGACCTCATATGATATATTTTGGTTGATTATTCTTTGAAAAATGTGATTGTAATAGTATAGTGTGTAGGTAGCTTGGTATTATCACATTTCTTACCTGTCCGCTGTGCTGGAAATCAAAGTCTAGCCTTATGTTGCCCTTGCATTTTATGTTAACAAACATTTTTATGTTTTGTGTGCAAGTAGTAAATGTCTATTTTTGTTTTTTTATCCACAGTTTCATTCCAATCCACGGCAGTGGCATGAAGTTGCTGCTCAGTTTCTGCAGCAATGGGATTTTCCCAACTGCGGGGGTGCCATTGATGGCAAGCATGTGAGGATTGTCCCACCACCCAACTCTGGCTCGTATTACTACAATTACAAGGGGTTTTGCAGCTTTGTGATGCTTGCCTTTGTTTCTGCAAACTACGACTTTTTGTACTTGGATGTGGGGAAGAATGGCTGCAATTCTGACGCTGGAGTCATAATGCAAACTATATTTTATAGGCGGCTTCAGAATGGCACCCTCAACTTGCCACCTGCAGACCAAAATGTGGAGGTCTCAATATTGTGTTTGTCACAGATGAGGTGTTTGGTCTTGGAAAACATCTCATTAAGCCATTTCCTCAACACAACCTGACCCCTAAGCAGAGGATGTTCAATTACAGACTTTCTCATGCTCAAAGGGTGGTGGAAAACATATTTGGAACTTTGTCTAATAGGTTCTCTTTCTTTTTAACGCCCATAAACCTGGCATTGTATAAAATCAATCATGTGGTATTGTGCTGCTGCATCCTTCATCATTTTTTACGCAGGAATGCTAGCAGTTATATGACCTCCATGCCCGGTGACATTAATCCAGACCTGCCAGGCCCTAGTACAGCGGCTGAAGGTTGTCTGTCATTGGATGCGATGGCAGACCTCCAGACTAGCTGTGCTACCTTGGCCACCCAGAATGCAAGGGATTTGTGGATCAAATATATGGACTATTTTGTGGGGAGAGGGGCTGTGTCCTGGCAGCACATGATTCCTGATCTTGTTTAATGTTTTTTTGGCCTTATAAATTAATCATTCAGTTTAACTACTCTTGTCTGTCATTGTTATATGTGTAAGACATGTTCTATATATGTTTTTTTATTTTGTCACTTGCTCCAAGAGGGAAATCTAACCTTCATTTCTCCGTGAGGTCATATGAGGTGCCCCTTTATCAAAGCTACTTAAGTTTTCATAAAGGGGGACCCCGAAATGCGTCAGCTCAGAACCCCTGATGGGATCAACTCACGCATTTCACTGATGCAACACCCCTTTCTCCAAGAAACTCGAGTTTGGAGGAAGGGGGGTTGCACCCCAAAAACATGACTTGATAACCCCTGATGGGATAGAGCACACGTTTACACACTTTTTCATTAGGCCATTGTAAAATCACTGAACAATTCCCCCAAACAAAGAGGGTAAAAAAATAAAACATGTGTCCCCAAAAAACCAGCCCAAATCCAACAAAAATTAAAATTTCCCTAGCATGTCCCCAACATCTGTCAATCGCCTTTGTAAATCTTTGGATGTCCTCCAGCTCTGAACAGCACTTCTGAATTTCTTGGCGTAATCTGCCCACGGTGCATTGGGGCACCTCGTGACCTGGTAAGAAGAGGAAAATGTATTAGGGCAATGATGGTCAAGTGGCTGAGGGCCAACATAGTAATTTGGGGCCAAATAAATTTTAAACCTCATTAAATACTTACCTACCCAGTGGGTTCTTGGGTGCGACCTGCTTGCCCTTCAAACACCTACACTAGTTTGAATGAAAACACTGACCCTACTCTGTAATGTTTTGCCTGGTGTCTGGGTCTCCAAAACTAGGCTACCTAGCAACCAGTGGCGGCTGGTGACGTATTAAGATGGTGGGGCGCCAGACCCCGCCCTTCTTTTTGACCCCTCCCACATCTCAGAAGCCCCACCCACTATGTTCCAACCTTCTTTTTTGGAATATATATATATATATATACATATACATACACATACACACAATGACACATGAGACATCATATACTGCAACAGACTGCTACGGTTTCCCTTCACTCTGTTATACAAAACACACTCAGTGATTTTTTTTTTTTTTTTTAAATGTATATATTTTGACAAATGTGGACATCCAAAAATAATGTTTTTTCAAAAAAAAAAAGAAGAAAAAAGAAGGAAGGAGTCCCCCAAGGGCTTTGAACAAGTTCAC
>BLSH010409108.1:144448-155279 GCA_018402905.1 Glandirana rugosa | reverse complement strand
TTTTTTAATCAAAAATATGTAGCAGAATACATATTGGAGTGAATTGAAGAATACATTTGTTTTTTTTTTTACTGGATATGTTTTATAGCAGAAAATAAAAAATATTGTTTTTTTTTTTCAAAATTGTCGGTCTTTTTTTTTTATAGCGCAAAAAATAAAAACCACAGAGGGGATCAAATACCACCAAAAGAAAGCTCTATTTGTGGGAAAAAGGACAAACATTTTATTTGGGAACAGCATCACACGACCACGCAATTGTCAGTTAAAGTAACAAAGTGTCCTATCCCAAAAAATGACCTTGTTATGAAGGGGGTAAACCTTCTGGAGCTGTGGAGGTTAATATTAGTACATACATACATTGTGCAAACAAGTATAATCAGCAAATGGCCCAACAAAAGTCCTGGTGGAACTGTGCACATATACCCTGGTATACAGTATATCATTATTAATGAAGATACTGTACCTCCAGATGAATGTTGCAGCAAAGTTCAGTTGCATGGGACCCTGAGGATGATCGCAACACAGCATCCATCTTGGTATCAGAGATCTGAAGACAAGATCAGCAGTGATGGGGTGATCCTCCAACCATTGTCCAACCAGCCTGGAACACAGATGCTCACCAGCAGAAACGGTGGTGTGGCACTAGAACTCAGAGCTAGCCTATCTACTCTGTGTCTTATTCTCTAGTAGTTTCTAATCTGTCATGCAAATGGATCTCTAACTGCAAGAAGTGGCCATCGGAGGTCTAACCAGGCTTTAGCCTATGCTTGTTATTGAGCCCTGAGCTAAAACTAGCTATAGAATCCCAGGCCAGGGTTAACTAAAATAACAATAGCTGCATATAAACTATATTGCACTAAACAGGTTCACTTACCAATATACTGGAATTTGACCACTACACACATACAGTAACACAGATCTAGCTATCTGGCACTTTGCATGTGACATAATAACAATAAGACAGAGATATGTCTTATTGTTAAACTATTAGGACATAGAAATACTTACAGTTTCTGCTTCTGGTCTGGGGCCTAACAGTTTCTGCTTCTGTTCTGGGTGAAATACAGCAGCTCCTATATGTATAAGGTCAACTTGCTCAGTTCTGTGCCTACTACTAGACACTTTATCTAACAGCACAGTCCTCCATTCAGGGTTTCTGACCCCGCTAGCAGGAAGTACACGTTTGTTTTTTGATGCATTGTGATGCATTAATTGCCCATTTAAAGTGTGCTGGCTGCCTTAACACATTGCATATTAATTTGCAACACAGGGCATGTGTTTTGGCTGTTTTAAAGTGGCTGTAAATGTGCTTATAAATAAACGAGCATGTTATACATACTTGCTCTGTGTAACGGTATTGCATAGAGTGGCGCTGAACCCTCTCTTTAGGGGTTCCCCTGCAGGGGCTCTTGGCTCCTCCTCTTCTTCATGCGCCACCATAGGAAGCTACTTCCTATGGGGCGCACCTGCAGGCTTTTTCCTGAGCCGCGCTGTGTACATCTATTGACACACACAGCACAGCTCAGGCCCGCCGCCACTCTCTGTTCACTTTATTTGATTGACAGCAGCAGGAGCCAATAGCTCCATCTGCCTCAGCAAAGCCTGTGAGAAAGTAGAAATAGGAGAGAGCCACTACAAACAGGCACAGCACTGGATCGAGATAGGACTCAGGATCTAGCCTGTCTAATGTGGGGGTGAGGTAAAAGATGTCAGGGGGGCAGAGCATAAAGGCCAGCAGAGCAGCATACAGGGTGAAAGCAGGGCAGAGGAAAGGGTCAGTAGTTTGTAGTACATAGTTCAGAGGTCAGTAGTAAGTGAAGCATATTTCAGGGGTCAGTAGTAACTGAAGCAGAGTTCAGGGGTCAGTAGTAAGTGAAGCAGAGTTCAGGGGTCAGTGGTAAGTGACACAGAGGACAGTCAAAGGACACCGCTGGCTTTGAGAGGGCACAACTGAAATCCTAGATCCGGCCATGCTCAGGTGAGAATAACGGGGGGGGGGGGGGGATGGGGTGATACAAACACTGAGAATTTATCTTAATGCAGGGAATGCATTAACATAAAAATGTCTAGCCTTTAGAACCACTTTATATGTATGGGTATCATCATCAGCATATACAGCATACTGTATATTTAATCACTTCCCAACCGCCCCGCCACAGTTATACTGCGGCAAGTTGGCTCTATTACGTGAATCGCCATACCGATATGGCACTTCATGTAATAGATACAGCAGGCCACATGCGATCGCAGTACAGAGAGGCAGAACGGGGATCTGCCTATCTAAACAAGGTGGATCCCCGTCCTGACGGAAGTAGAGAGAGATTGTCTGCTCCCAGTAAACAGGAACAGCGGTCTCTTTGTACTCCCAGTCAGTCCGCTCCCCCTACAGTTAGAAAGCAGCACCCTAGGACACACTTACCCCTTTGATCGACCTTTGTGTTAACCTCTTCACTGCCAGTGTCATTTATACAGTGATCAGTGCATTTTTATAGCACTGATCACTGTATTAGTGTCATTGGTCTCCAAAAAGTGTCACTAAGGGTCAGATTTGTTTGCCGCAATGTGGCAATCCCACTAAAAATCTCAGATCGCCGCCATTACTAGTAAAAAAAAAAAAGTAAAAAATAAAAAGTCCATAAATCTATCCCCTATTTTGTATACATAGTTACATAGTTAGCCAGGTTGAAAAAAGACACAAGTCCATCTAGTCCAACCAAAAAAAAAAAAAAAAAGAACAATTATATATAACCATACAATCCCTTATACAATCCTTCACCCACACTTGATCCAGAGGAAGGCAAAAAACCCCAGCAGACGCTATAACTTTTGCCCAAAACAATCAATATACGCTACTTGGGATTTTTGTACCAAAAATATGTAGAAGAATACATATTGGCCTAAACTGATGAATAAATTAGTTTTTTTATATATTTTTTTGGATATGTATTATAGCAAAAAGTAAATAATATTGTTTTTTTTCAAAATTGTTGGTTTTCTTTTGTTTATAGCGCAAAAAATGGATGACAATTTTATTTGGGTACAATGTCGCATGTCCGCGCAATTGTCAGTTAAAGTAACGCAGTGCCAGATCGCAAAAAAGTGGTTAAACTTCACTGGAGAAGCATACTTTTGTATATGTTATTTATACGGAATCATGGATTATGTATGTACTTGCAATAAAGCAAAATTATTTCTGTATTGTTCGTTCATTTAATTAATTTATTGTTTTTAAATGTTTTCTACTGTCCCTGGAGGACAAAATCTAGCTCCTGAGCATGTGTTGCAACGCATGATAGACAGCATATTAAGAAGAATAAATGAGGATTTGGCTCATAGTGGGAGGTCTACACACTAAGATAAAACCACCTGCTGTGCCATATCCAGAATCTTCAGATAGACGGAGCAGCTGCTATTCCCGGCTGACATTGACAATTTTGCATAAACGCTATCATATTTTTTGGTAAATGCTTAACTTGAACTGTAACTAGTAAAAGAAAAAAAGAAAAACAATGGAGTTTTCTATGGTCAAAATTTTAAATCATTATATTAATTCACACATTCTATTTCAATTATTTCTAGCCTACTCCTATAATCTGAGTCATTATGAAGTTAGAAAACTTACTTTGTGAAGATCCCAACACATTTACTCCCCTGAATTCCGTGACGCGTATTCACTATGCCCTGTGAGTAGACACTACCGTCACACATTTCACAGAGCCTGCCTTCTGAAATACAGAAGTGCTAAGAAGAGGGGTTTCAGGACCTGAAATCCGTCCAGCAATCACTGATTGCAGGCAGGAAGGTACCATGGGATATGTAGTCCTTAGAAGCTGCAAATCATTCAGGGAATCTAGAAAGCTGTGGAAAGAACATGAAAGGAAATGTACAGTATAAGTAAGCTTACATTGAATTGACTAAATAACTATAGCTTGTATTGTTATTACAATGATGATGTTATAAAATTAAAAAGTATGCTGTGACCATAGATCTCCTTTAGGCTGGGTTCACATATGAACCACATGCGGTTCACAGCAGGGGTCCGGTGCGTCCTGGTTCACCGTTTCAGGTCCGATTTCAGCCCGAATTTTGGGCTAAATTCGGACCTGAAACGGACCAAAAGTCGCACAGCGTTTTTGTGAAAAACGCACCGGACCTGCTGCTGAGATATGTGAACCAGCTCACTGGAGAACCGGTCAAAATCTCCTGCTATTGCGAATTGGATGCGGGGAACCCGCAACCAATTCGCAATAGTGTGAACCTAGCCTGAATGTTGAGGTCTATCATATAAGGGGGTGTTTGAGGCGCATTTGATCATGTGTGGCTGTGACGCTAGCTATTTTTTAGCATAGTCATGGGGAATATTGACATTAACATGTTCTTAACACTCAGAAAATCAACTTTAAAACAAGACCCCACTGATTTCTGTAGCTATAGGCACTATGGAGTAATTCAAAGTTCACTGAAGAAGCACTGAAGTCATCAAAGTCATTCTCTCTGTCAGCAACTTAGCTCTCCATATTCCCTCCCAGTGGTGGCTTGGCATTTCAGTTCACATTGCTCCTCCTCCCAACAGAGATTTAACAGCTTAGCCCACTCTACTCCCCCTCCCAGCAGTGGCATAGCAAACTTTTCAGCCTTCTAGCACCTATTATAAACACAGAGAAGATGAAGTGGGTGAAAAGAGGTTCAAACAAACCACGACTATCCAGTAAATAGCATCACCAGCCTTACAAATAACATTAACTATACAGGCTGTTCAAATATTAGTTATGTCCAACTGAAAATATTAAAATAGACACGTGATTTGTCCCCAAACGTATTAAATCCTTACTGGGGATTGGCATCAGCACCTATAGAAGCCTACAGATATTTTTAATAGCTGATTATTTTGTGAGCCCCAGAGTCCTCTGTTCTTTGCTTTGACCTTTTCCGGAAACCTTAGCTTGCTTTATATGACTTCTCTTGTAATAAGAGGGTCATGGGTATTTGGTAAGCAGATACTCCTACTATACTTTGGGTGATGGTAAATGTTGGTGACACCTTTGAATTGGAATTCACTGAGTAACATTTTATCACAAGTTAACCGGATTTACTTTAATAGAATTTTAATGGACTTAATTTCACGTATTATGCATAGTAGTGCACTATATTATATAATATATTATATATAATATATATTATATATTATATAATAGTAGTGCACTATAGGATTTATTTCTTTATCACTTTATGTTATATACACATATTGCAATTTTTTATAAGATCTTTTTTTATTTTTTTGTGTAATTGTTTCTTCAGCACAACACTTTTTTCTATTTTAATGTATTCACTTAGAAGGATACCTTCTTTAAGTGTTTGCTGCTTATAGATGTGTATTTTGTGGTGCACAGTCATTTTTTATTCTTTCTGCTTCAGGAGGTGCCTGTTACTGCAACCCAACAATGTGAATCCAACCTAAATGGTTACTGTGCCCAAAACTCATATTTGTTTTTAGTGGATGCTGAAGACTTAAAGCACCTGAAAGTTTATGTTTCTCTTGAATATTGAGGGTCTACACCCCTGTTCTGACCATTATAATGTGGTCCTTTTTCTATGATGGATTATTTATTTTCCATAAATATCATCCTTCACCTACCTGACTCTGTGGCTTGATATTTCACCTCAGTGTTGGATTCTTGACTTTTAGTGGGGTGTGTAAAATCGGACACCAGTCACTTCTGAAAGGGTTAACAGGGTTGTTAGATATGAAAGACCCCTGGGAGAGAAGGGTTAGGGTACCTGATACCCAAAAAGAACAACACGCCCAGCCTCAGCCCTCATTTACAACCATTTAAAATAAATGCAGACTAGCATTGAAAAAGTGGTTAAGCCAGACTAGCACTCTGAATTCCCCTGACTGTAAGCAGTTGCAACATAATGAATCCCCTAGATGAGCCATCAGATTTCTTTCATAACACTGTCTGGCAGACAAGGTTCCTCCTCCCTGATGCTTCTTTCCAGATTTCAGCTTCGCTCCTCCAGGATTAATAATCCAGCCAGGCAATGCAAGCTTGTAGGTCTCCAACTCAAGTCCATCTTCAAGCACATGTAGCTCTCCAGACATTGGGCCTGGGAGGACAGAGAACAGCTCCATATACATCCTTCCCAGGAAAAGCCTGGGAGGAAAGAGAACTTTCAGAAGGTTTCCCAAAATATTTGTAACCTCTCCCAACATGCATAACTGACAACATAGCTCCCAACTGTCCCTGATTTCGAGGGACTGTCCCTGATTTGGAATAATGTCCCTCTGTCCCTCATTGCTCTTCATTTGTCCCTCATTTTGGTCTGATGCATGTACCTATATATAAAATGCACTATTTATCTATCAAAAAGTGTTTTACAATGCAAAACCTTTCATCCAATTTCTAAATTGCTGCATTTGTACATTTAAAAAGCTAATATAAAGTAATAGTAGTGGTAAAAAAAGCACTTGTGGGTTTAACTAATCATTTTTTTGTATAATTCTCTTTTAATGGGTGTGGCATGGGGTGTGTCCCATGCCTACATACCTTTGCTAATAGGTGTCCCTCATTCCCCTCTCAAAAAGTTGGGAGGTATGCTGACAACATAACTCCTAGTGGTTGCCCAGGGAAATATAAATATTCATAGCACAGGCTATTAGAACTTCCCACACTATTGCCATGCTCCCCATAATAAAACAACAACCTGAATTTAGGAGGAAGACTTGTAGAAAGCAGGACAATCAATTCCAGGTTTAGCCTGCAGCACTAAATTAGGATAGACACGCTCCTGCCTAGGTCAGGGTCCCTACACATACATGAGGCACTGCTCCAAAGTAAATTGCAAGAGTTCCTCATTCCTGTGGTGCACCCAGGTGCCCAGAGCTTGCTACCACTCCGTATTGGACATGAATCCAAAGAATCGGACGGCATGGAGAAAGTTCAATGCCTCCCTATGATTAAGACCGAAAAGAAGTGAAATGCGCTAGTGAGGTGGTCTCAGGTGGGAGGTAATTCCGTGTGTGTGCTTCATGCTCATTGAAATCAATTGAACTTTCTTCATGTCATTGGTGTGCAGCTCAATTCTTTGGATTCAAGGTCCCTACATACAATATATTACCAAAAGTATAGGAACCCTGCCTTTACATGCACATGAACTGGGACTGGCATCCCTGTCTTAGTCTGTAGAATTCAATATTGAGTTGGCCAACCCTTTGCAACTATAACAGCTTCAACTCTTCTGGGAAGGCTGTCCACAAGGTTTAGGAGTGTGTCTATGGGAATGTTTGACCATTCTTCCAGAAGCGCATTTGTGAGGTCAGGCATTGATGTGGATGAGAAGGCCTGGCTCGCAGTCTCCACTCTAATTCATCCCAAAGATGTTCTATCAAGTTGAGGTCAGGGCTCTGCACAGGCCAATCAAGTTCCTCTATCCCAAGCTCCCTCATCCATGTCTTTATGGACCTTGCTTTGTGCGCTGGTGCGCAGTCATGTTGGAACAGGAAGGGCCCATCTCCAAACTGTTCCCACAAAGTTGGGAGCATGACATTTTCCAAAATGTCTTGGTATGCTGACGCCTTAAGAGTTCCCTTCACTGGAACTAAGGGGCCAAGCCCAATCCCTGAAGAACAACTCCACACCATAATTCCCCCTCCACCACAGAGTCCTGACCTCAACCCGATAAAACACCTTTGGGGTGAATTAGAGCGGAGACTGCAAGCCGGGCCTTCTTGTCCGCATTAGTGACTGACCTCACAAATGTACTTCTGGAAGAATGGTCAAACATTCCCATAGACACTCCTAAACCTTGTGGACAGCCTTCCTAGAAGAGTTGAAGCTGTTATAGCTGCAAAGGGTGGGCCAACTCAATATTGAACCCTACGAACTAAGACTGGGATGCCATTAAAGTTCATATAACAGTAAGTAATCTAGTGTATGTTACATAAAATATCAAAGGTTGACTCAGCCCACTAAACTCCATCTACAACGAAAATATCTATATTGGATGAGTAACTCTGTAATATTCATCGGATAACTCTGCTATAACAACCTTGTCATTTCTCTCTACATATAACATGCTCCGCTCACCTGTCATTAGCAAGATTTAAAATAAGGCAGTTATGGCACGACAGCCACAGAACGTGTATAATTTGCTAAAATTAGCCTCATTTGCAGTAACACTATTTGACATCGCCGTGTGAAATATCACAGCGATGCACCAATGCACAACAAATAGCGAATGCGTGGTTAACGTGTACTGTAATTAGCTTAGCCAGTACGTCAATATATTGGGCGCAGCGAATTGCCATATCTCACTTCGTTTGTTTACATAGCTGGCCGGAAATGAGCTGAAATATATTATCACGGGGATAAAGAGACTTTAATGAGCATTGTCATGTCTCATTTGCTTCTGCGAAGACTGTTGAATCTGCTGCCATTCAAGTTTCAAGATGAATTCACAACCTCTACTTGTTAGAACCTAAACAGTTCTGCAATAAGTTAAGGTTTATTTTTATCACCAGCACAACATAAGGCATTTCTGGGACTTGTGAATTATGACATGCTGTAAAAATAGCAGCACTTGCTAAAACATTTATTTAATCAAGTATACTTTACATTTGACACAGACAGGTCTGACTGAGCAAGAGGTGTTGCTACATTAAAGTGATTGTAAACGATCACCTTGTAAAACAACCCATTTGATTTATAATAGAAATTAAATGCAAAGCATTTTTGTATACTATAAAAAAAAATACCCTTTTCCCTTTTTTATAAGTAATCACATTCCCTCTGTTCTGCATAAGAGCTGGAGGGAGGAGAAGCAGCAGCACACTGAGCTTCCCAGCGAATGGCTGTGCAGCGGGGGCATGTCAGGACAAGTCTAATCATTGGAGGAGAGCACACTGAGTTCCCAACATTGCTAGAGAACTGACAACCGTGTGCTCTCCTGCTTAGTGTGGTCAGTTTTTAATAGGAAAGCAGAGAGACTGGCAGGAACACCAGGGATTTATCTCAAAGGAAGAAATACAAAGAGAACAGGATACTTTCTCATACAAGTACATGGTACAGCAGCCACATATCAGGAATATGAAGTGTTGGGATAACAACACTTTAACCACTTGCCGCCCGCCCACCGTCAAATGACAGAGGAGAGGTGCGGCTCTCGTTCTGGGTGGACGTCATGTGATGGCGCACCAGTACGGCCGCTCTCATGTGCCTGTGGGAGCGGGCAGCGCGGCGAACGCTGCCGCACTGTGTTGCTAGGACAGTGTCCAATCACAGCCGGTCACGTGTAAATGCGGAAGGGCCGGTGGCTTTCCTCACCACACACACCAATCAGTGGCATCTCCTCGCAGGGGAGAACAGGGCAGGTAATCAGGGCACTGATCATCAGTGCCCTGATTACAGTAAAGCCCCAGCAGTGCCACCAATCAGTGCCCGTGAGTGCCAACAATCAGTGCCCATGAGTGCCACTAATCAGTGCCCATGAGTGGCACCAATCAGTGACACAAATCAGTGCCCATCAGTGACACAAGTCAGTGCCCATTACTGGTGCCAGTCAGTACTGCTTTTTAGTACCCATCAGTGGCTGCTCATCAATGCTGCCCATCAATTCATATCAGTGCCCATCAGTGCCACCCCCATCAGTGCCGCCCATCATTGCTGTCTATCAATGCCCACCAGTGCTGCCTATCAGTGCCACATATCAGTGCCACCTATCAGTGCCCATCAGTGCGGCATAATAGTGCCTCCTCATTAGTGCCACCTAATCAGTGGCCATAAGTTCCGCCTCATCAGTGCCCATAAGTGACGCCTCATCAGCGCCCATAAGTGCCGCCTCATCAGTACCCATCAGTGCAGCCTATCAGTGCCCATCAGTATCGCCTCATCAGCGCACATTAGTGCAGGAGAAAATTTACTTATTTAGAAAAACTTTTTTTCCCCAAATTTTCGGTCTTTTTTAATAAAAGATAAAAAACCCAGCAGTGATTAAATGCCACCAAAAGACAGCTCTATCTGTGCGAAGAAAATTATTAAAAATTCATATGGATACAGTGTTGCATGACCGTGCAATTGTCATTCAAAGTGTGACAGCACTGAAAGCTGAAAAATGGCCTGGGCAGGAAGAGGGCAAAAGTGCCCGGTATTGAGGTGGTTAACCACTTCAATACCGGGCACTTAGAACACTTCCCGCCCAGACCAATTTTCACCTTTGAGTGCTGTTGCGATTTGAATGAAAATTGCGTGGTCCTGCAACGTTGTACCCAAACTTTTTATCATTTTGTTCCCACAAATAGAGCTTTCTTTTGGTGGCATTTGATCACCCCTGCAGTTTTTATTTTTTGCGCTATAAATAAAAAAAGACCGAGAATTTTGAAAAAAAAAAAAATTTTCTTTGTTTCTGTCACAAAACTTTGTATAAATAGTGTTGAGCGAACCCGGACTGTAACGTTCGGGTCCGTACCGAACTTTAGGGTGTCCGTGGCACGGACCCGGACCCGGACATTTCAAAAATCGTTCGGGTTCGGAGGCACGGTGCCTGTGGGATTTCAAGCCATGCCTGGGCTTGCAATGTCAGGCCCAAGCGAGTTGTGATAAATATGTTTCAAAACACTGTCTTTGTTTCTTTTAAAAAAAAAAAAAGTTTTAAGAGCCAGAAAAAAATAAATATCGCGTTTTTTATTTTTGACGTCCCCACTAGTTTACGGTGGTTTTCTTTCGAGATAAACACCCTTGTTTTACTATTTTTCAAACCCATGTTGCAACGTCCTGGTGCGTTAAAAGTAAGTTTAGCGTTGTCGTGAGTTTCCACTTTTAACCAGACCCGCCCT
>BLSH010409108.1:118198-136658 GCA_018402905.1 Glandirana rugosa | reverse complement strand
CCACTGGCTGCAAACTTCCCCCACTTCTGTCACCGGCTACATAACTGCCCCCACCTGTGCCACTGGCTACATAACTGCCCCCACTTGTGTTACTGGCTACATAACTGCCCCACCTGTGTCACTGGCTGCATAACTGCCCCCACCTGTGTCACTGCCTGCATAACTGCCCCACCTGCATCACTGGCTGCATAACTGCCCCACCTGTGCCACTGTATACTGTGCCCTGTGATGCAGAGCTGTATACTGTTTCCTGTGATGCAGAGCTGTATACTGTGTCCTGTGATGCTGAGCTGTATACTGTGTCCTGTGATGCTGAGCCGTATACTGTGCCCTGTGATGCAGAGCTGTATACTGTGTCCTGTGATGCTGATCTGTATACTGTGTCCTGTGATGCTGAGCTGTATACTGTGTCCTGTGATGCTGAGCTGTATACTGTGTCCTGTGATGCTGAGTTGTATACTGTGTCTTGTGATGCTGAGCTGTATACTGTGTCCTGTGATGCTGAGCTGTGTACTCCTGACACAATATGTGGAATACAGGGGACAGAGTGGGTGGATTATATAAGGGGTGGGGCTTATTAAAAGTAGGAGGGGTCAAAGGAAGGGCGGAGCCTGGCGCCCCCCCATCCAAAAACTTCACCAGCCGCCACTGGCTAGAGGGCTGCAAAAGTAAGCAAAATGGGGGTAAGAATAGGATACATGCCCTGCAAACAAATGTGGATAGGGAAATAACTTAAAATAACATAAAAAAAATAAAAAATGGAGAAAATGGAGGAGGAGGTGGATGTGGAGTAGGAGCCTAGAGGTTGAGGAGGCGGTGACCGTGGCGGTGTAGGTGGAAGTGGCGGTGGAGGAGGAGGAGGCAGCCAACACTGTTTTTTGTTTGTTTGTTTTTTTTCTAATCGGGGTAGCCCCCAAAATATTGAGACATATTAAAAAAAAAAGATCACTATCTGCAGACAAACCCAAAGATGTTCTAGCATGGGTTCACTTTTACCATATATGGGGTTCAGGTGCCAACTCTGAGCTTTCAGCAAGGGTGGCAGACAATGTGAAGGAACTGGAGGCATTGTCAGCCACCCAATCTACTATCGCCTGTACTTGTTCTGGCCTCACCATTCGTTGAGCGGCATTCGGGCCTACCATATAACGTTGAAGGTTCTGTCGGCTACTGGCATCTGAGGAAGGTGTTTCACTTGTGCGTGTAGTTGGCACAGATCAACCACGTCCTCTCCTTGCAACAGGAGCTTCACTAACACCACCAACACCAGCAGCACAAGCAGCACCCCAACCACGTCCTTTATTTGACGCTCTCCTCATTCTGGATGCAAATTTTAGCACAAATGTATATTATTTTTTAAACCGGCAATGTAGATGCACTTTTTAATTTTGTGCAAGAAATGTACAGCAAGGTGCAAATGTATTATGTAGCACTATTTATTATTCTTTTTTTTTAAACCAGCAATGTAGACGTACTTTTTATTTTTGTGCAAGAAATGCACCGCTGGCCGCAAATGTTGTATTTAGAATTTTTTTTTTTTAAACCAGCAATGTAGACGCACTTTTTAATTTTGTGCAAGAAATGCACCGCTGGCCGCAAATGTAGTATTTAGAATTTTTTTTTTTTAAACCAGCAATGTAGACGCACTTTTTAATTTTGTGCAAGAAATGCCCCGCTGTCCGCAAATGTAATATTTTGCACAAAAAAAAAAACATAGTTTTTTTTTCATTTGTCTGACTGCAATGTAAAAGCAATATTTAAATATGCCAAAATGTTGCCAACAGAAACTAACGATTAAAGTAGTGTCCCTGACAGACGAGCAGTTGCAAGTGCACTGCACTTGCAAAAATGGCTGCAAACGCCCACCTAACAAACAGAAAAATTGCTTAGGTTTTATATAAGGCACTTTGCTTAGCAAACAAAATGTACTCTAGCAAACAAAAATCTCCTCTAGCACCCACCCACCAATAAATCACCGTTTTTAACAGATTTTCTAAAGCTAATCTGTCTCTCACAGCAGCAGCATCCTCTCCCTACACTAGTGTGAGATGATGTGACATGCAGCACTACGTGACTCCAGCTTATATAGAGGCTGGATCACATGATGCACTGGCCAATCACAGCTATGCCATTAGTAGGCATGGCTGTGATGGCTTCTAAGGGCAAACGAGCAAAATGCTTGTTGATTGGCTGCCCTGCAGGTATTCAACAGGCGCGAAAAAATACCCGAATCCCGAACCCGGACTTTTTCTCAAATGTCCGGGTTCGGGACACGGACACGCTAAAGTCCAGTACAGTTCGGGTTTGCTCAACTCTAGTGCTAACTAAACCCCTGTTTTTAACTCATACTATTGGACAGGTTAATTTGGTTGGTTAGCAGACTGGTTGGTTAGTTGAGCTTGGAATTTTTCTCTGGTTTTGTCTTTCATGGGTTTGCTCTGCCATGTGCTCCTTGCTGTGAAGGCCAGTTATAGGTGGAGCAGGGCCATCTCTTTGTTACTAGTTGTTGTTTGTACCTCTAGTACAGCCCAGAAACAATAGTGCGTATTTTGTTTTTTGTTTTTTTTAACCTACCTAAAACACACTGACACTAACTGACACTGACACTAATTAAAAAAAAAATCCTGTCCAAAAAATACTGACCCTGACCTTGGCATTGACCTTTGACCCTGGCCATGATCCAAATGCTAACCCTGGCAAGGCTGGCATTGACCTAGATCATTTTTTTTTATCTCTGCAAGGACAGAGAAAGATACAATGTATCTTTTTGTCCATTCACAGAGACAGAAAACACTGGGGCAGGCTTCACAGTGACTGATCACTGTGATAGCCAATCAGAGGCTATCACAGCGATCAGGTGACCGGGAATCAAAAGTTCAACAAACGGAGATACACAAATATGCGGCCCCACGGCAAAAAGCCCAGTGCAGTGGGGGCCACATATTTGTGTTACGTCACCGCCAAGGGGTTAAATAACAAACATGTTATACATATCTGCTCTGCGCAGTGGTTTGGCACTCTCTCCTCTTCTGGGGTTGCCCTGCTGGTGCTCCTGGCCCCTCCTCCCATAGGTGGTGGCACGTGTGGCGCTGGCTCAATTCATGCTTTGTGTGTCCTGCCCCCCCACTCCCTGATTGACAGCAGCGGGAGCTTGAAACAGTTAATTGGGTGCTGTCATGGCCTTTCCCGGTTCTTTGGTCTTTTTGGTGGGTTCTTGTCTGGGTGCGGCCCATTTATCCTATGATATATAAATTGTGTCAGTGGTCTGGCATGGAGAGTTCATAAGGGATTGACACGAAGGACAAGACCTGGAGGAATAAGAAGGATGACATTCATCTCTGCCTATATGTAAACTTGGGGTCTGCCCCAAAGACACCAACACCGGAGTATGCCTCTGAAGTACAGTAATCGCTGGACTACATCTTAGCAGGTATGCCAGGGCAGCACTCAAACCTGTACTTAGAGCTAGGGAACTAGGAATGAATAATGCCTTGTTGGACAGTGAAATGTCTATTTTGCCCTGAAGGGTATTCCCTGCCTGGTCTGCAGTTATCGCAAGTAACCAGCACACACCTAGTCTACAAGCCCATGGCTCCAATTGTGGGGTGTTTGTCTCGCGTCCCCATTCATGATATGTTGGATAGCTTTTGTTGTAGATTCTAAGATGTCTGTAGAATGTGAACACCCCCCCCCCCCATTGCAGCTTACATGTGGGCGGCTGGGGGGGTGCTAAAAACATGGCTCAACCGTGCATTTTTACTGCCCCCAACTACACATTTTAACTTAGCCTAAAAGTTCAGCTAAAAATAATGGACGTCTACTAAACAACTTCACTCTCCCACCTAGAATACCAACAAAAGTTAATGATTTCTCTTTAAACTGAAGCTATGTTTATCACAACACAGTCGCTGAGTTCTAATCTCCCGTCTCACCTGCAGCTCTGATATTGGAATTCATGCTGCCTGAAAGGGGTCATCCACCTGGCAGAAACTTTTATCTTCAATGTCACTATAACCTGCCCGTGCCTGATAACAGCCTTAGATAAGAAAATATGTATTTCTGTTATCTTCTGTGATTTCATAGCCCATTACAAAGGCATCTTCAGCTTTGCTCCCAACCACAGATAATAAGCCATCAAATACTTTCATTTTTGAGACTTACACATTTATATTAGAAAATTTCCAACAATGCTTCACAGTCTGATAGAAAGAAATCACCTTGATGCTTTGCTTCTGACGGTTAATATTTTTGGCAGTTTATTTTTGCTTTATAGTATCTTGTTAACTTTATATGGAATAGTTTACTCCTGTTGAAATTCCATCTCTAAGGCATGTCACACACCATAATGTCATCAGTTCACACTTTGCCCAGACTTATGTGAGGTACAGCTTAGGAGATGTATAATAAAGTGGCCAGATAACAGACTTATATGAAATAGATAAATGAAAAGCAGAAGTAAGCAGGCAAAGCGAAAGTTTAAGTAAAAAAAAAAAAAAATACCCTACAGCTTTAAGGCCCATACACACGGTACAATTATTGTCCAACAATGATCGTACAACAGCCTGTTTACCGATAATTCGACCTTTAGTACGCACCATTCGACAGCCAATTTTCAATTATCGTCCAACAGAAGTTGTATGTGAAGGCTAGAAAACTTTTGTCTGCCAACAAGGCGCTGTCCAATTTTCAGCTCGTGTGTAGAGAAGTTGGCCAAACAAAAGTTGTAAGTACAAACACGCATGCTCGGAATCCAGGAAGTGTTCGGTTGTGTAAACCTGCGTCCGTAATTCACATTCACCTGAACTTCCTCCTTATACGCTCATAGCATGTCACTACGTTCTCCTTGGTTGGACAATTACTTGACTCACATCAGTACGCTAGTCAAAACCGCCAACAGCCAATTTGGACAAAAGTTGGATGTGCGGTCGTACGATCATCGGCATGTGTGTAGGGCTTTAGTCACATCACTTACCTATAATGAAGTATCTCCCACCTTGTGCAGGCAGATGGATCCTGAATAAATCTTCACTTGCAGGGATGCCTGTCCTCTTCCTGTCTCTTGACTTCCAGTGCTACAGTGGTTAACAGCTTTGGGTCTTCAGCCAGAACAGCAGTACAGATGGTCCTTCCTCCTCCTTTGAGAAAATGTCTTTAATTGACTAGACTGCCTATAACACAATCTGTGAATGGAGGAGAAAATCCTCTGACTGATCAGACTTTTCCCCATTCAAAGATCTTGTTGAAAGCAGTGTAATTAATGACAGATGTTTTGCTAATAGAAGAGGTGCAAGAAGAGGCATGCCCCCGTAAGTAGAGGAAAGAAAATCTTCAGACAGCCACACTCCAAATCAATGCCGTTTTTATTGTATAAAAGTCAGATCCACATGGGTACAATCAGGGCATAACCAAAGCAGACCCCAGGGGTCTGCTTTGATTATGCCCTGATTGTACCCATGTGGATCTGACTTTTATACAATAAAAACGGCATTGATTTGGAGTGCGGCTGTCTGAAGATTTTCTTTAGCTGCCTATCCGGGGTCTGCTTTGGTTATGCCCTGATTGTACCCATGTGGATCTGACTTTTATACAATAAAAATGGCATTGATTTGGAGTGCGGCTGTCTGAAGATTTTCCTTTCCTTTGAGCGGGTGTATCTGTATCTTCTTACCCATATTCGGAAGAGGCATGCCCCCACCGGACCTGCCTGAAGAGTGAAGACCCAAAGCTGTAACACGTTTAGAGGTAGGAATAGGACAGGCAACTTTGCAGTGAAGATTTCTACAGGATACAGCTGCCTGAACAATGTGGGGTATCCTAACTCTCCCCCTTTATCCATAAGTAACAATACACTCCAAGGATGCCTCCTTTCCCCCTTAATCTTCGTACTCTCTATAGAACCATTTCTCCGCAATTTACAAACAAGGGCCAATATTTCAGGTCTCCCAACTTCCGTTGACCCTCATAAGGTAGCCCCATTTGCAGATGATTTCATTTACTTCCTTGCCTCTCCTACAGTTTCAATCCCAGCTCTCCTAGGGGAACTAGAACGTTATGATAAGATGTCAAATTTTAAAATCAACATCTCAAAGTCGAAAACCATGAGCATCTTGGACTCCCCTTTCCAATATCAAAGTATAAGCATTCTTTCCCATTCAAATGGCCTAAGTTACACATCAGGTACTTGGTTTCCAACATACCTTCATGACTGTAGAGAATCTTTGACCTTAACTTCAGCCGTATGTTCATCAAAGCAAAACACCGCTCTGACCTGTGCAGTAATCTTTGAAGAAAATCTGTGATGCCTCTACCCACCTTCTCACAGGTGCTCTGACTCTGAGTGCTCTCCACTCACTCATGCATGTCCATCAGGGGCGTTGCTAGGGGGTGGCTATTGGGGCTATAGCCCCGAGTCTGGGGCCCATAGCCCCGAGTCTCTTACCGGGTGGGTGCAGTTCTGCAATTAGCAGGTATGTCCCAGTGCGGAATGCAAGAGGCAGGGGCAGACTGAGCCGCTGTAGCGCTGGCTCTGGCGCCTCCCTCACCTACACTTGACTCTACTCCTGGTCACTGGTTGCTAGAGTTGCCTAGTGTCTAGCAACCAGTGATGTCACAGCCATGACTCCTTCCCTGCCTAGCATTCAAAGCGGAGGATCTCTGGGGACCCTGATGTAAGTGGGGGGCTCTCTGGGGACCCTGATGTAAGTGGGGGGCTCTCTGGGGACCCTGATAATATTTATATTTATACATATATATATATATATACTCAAGCATATGACTTTCTTTACTTCGCTGCTATGGGCTCTAGCCCCAGATCTTTTGGAGACCTAGCAACGCCCCTGATGTCCATAGAAGTGAAATTGAATGAAGAGTTGGCACTATTACGTAAAGGTAAATATTTCCATTTATTGCATCTCACCTGTGTAACATAATAGCGAAAGGCTGACGCAGTCGTGTTTCGGCGTGTATAGCCTTGTTCACAGCAGTTGCTGTGAACAAGGCTATACACACAGAAACGCGACCTCGTAATGCCGACCCTTCATCCAATTTAACTTCAGCCGTCTAGCTAAGGCTATAAAATCAGACATCCAGAAAAAGGACAAAGAAGCCTTTAGCTGGTTTGGACACAGCAGTGTCCTGAAGATGAACATACTACCGTATCTTTTATATCTCTTGCAGACTCTCCCGATGAAACACCCACTCAGTTTTTTAAAGAACCTGAAAGCTAGATTTCTGTCTTAAATACAAACACATACTACAGTATACACATGTTATACTACAATATAGATGGCAGCGCTAAATAAGTCACCATAAATGAAATCGGCCTCAAAACACAAAGCCAGCTGATAAATGAGTCCCAACTAGAGTTGAGCAAACCCGTGGATGTTCAGGTTCGGTGGGCTCGGCCGAACTTCGGAAAAAAGGCCGGGTTTGGTACCGAACTTGACCCCGAACCCCATTGAATTCAATGGGGACCCAAACTTTTTGGCACAAAAATGACTGTAAAAGAGTCCTGGAAAGTGCTAGAGGGCTGCAAAATTATTTTAGAACAATAATCTGTCCCTGACAGCAACAGCAGGAACCTGACCCTATAGAACTAGAAGATGATTTTAGAACAATAATCTGTCCCTCTAAGCAGTAGACTCTACCTAGTCCAGTCAGATCTTTCTGTAATGCAGGATGAGATCTGTAATCTGTCCCTAAAAGCAGTAGTAGTAGTAATCACTACCTATCTATCTATCTGCAATCTGTCCCTAAAAGCAGTAGTAGTAGTAATCTCTACCTATCCATCTATCTGCAATCTGTCCCTCACAGCACCGGCAGCATCCTCTCCCTACACTACCCAGAGAGCATGTGACATGCAGCACTAAGTGACTCCAGCTTATAAAGAGGCTAGGTCACATGATGCACTGGCCAACCACAGCCATGCCATTAGTAGGCATGGCTGTGATGGCTTCTAAGGGCAAACCAGTGAAACGCTTGTTAATTGGCTGCCCTGCAGCTATTCAACATGCGTGATCAAATACCCGAACCCAGAACTGGAACCCAAACTTTTTTTCAAATATCCGGGTTCAGGTCCGGGTCACAGACACCCCAAAGTTCGGTACGAACCCGAACTTTATAGTTCGGGTTCGCTCAACTCTAGTCCCAACCAGACAATCAATCAGTCCATGCAATGTTTCAGATTGTTTTTTCATTATATTTTCCATTTGTGAGCGCTTCAGAATATTCAGACCTCCACCACACCGTGTGAGATCGGGGTTTCCCCCTATATGGAGAGACTCATCAAATACAAGTCAATGCATAGCCCATTAAGAAACTCTCAAGATGGCCCACTGATTCTGCTTGACTCCGTGACACTTGATTCATGTCAGGAAATCCTCTGCATATTCACTGGAGATATCCTTAAATAAATGGAGCTCATATAGTGCATTATCCTTAAAACAATTTTAATAAAGTCACACATAAAAAAAATCCCCTCTAGGGTATGCACTTACACAATAATTGATAAAATACAGCATAAAACGATCTCCCATGTAATATATTGAGACAGCGCATACAAGTCCTTCTCACCACCTGCAAGATCGCATTGCGGTGTTCCCCGGTGAAGGTTTCATAAAGCCATCGATCACACTAGCCGTGTGGTCACGCACTGACGCGTTTCGTCATCACTTCATCAGAGGGTGTTCAATAGCAGCAGCTGAGGCCGGTTGCAGGTGCACTTGGAACAGCAGCACCATTAGTTGAGTAGTTTGTTTTGTCTGGCATACCAATAGTGCTGATTTTGAATTCATTAACCCTTGTAGGGTGAGTGATTTTTTCCATATACTAGATTTATGTCTTACTTGAGGAAGGGGAAGAAGGACAGGATTAACAGAACAACCATTAACTTGCTGAAGCAGAAGGGAGGGATAGGGCTCCCAGACTCAGTCAAATACCATGTGCCAGTCAACATGACTAGGTTGTTAGATTGATGCACCCAAAAAACAAATCCTGGATTGCCCTCTATCAATCCCTCTTAGCCTTCCTTGTGGGAAGAGCTACCATGAGGGCTTACTATGAGCAGATATACTGTACCTAATCCGTTCTCTAGAGAGATACTTAAAGCGGAGTTCCACCCAGAATTTTTTTTTTTTACATTATTCAAGTCCTTTGCCCAGAAAGATTGGATTCTTCTTTTTGCCCACAAGGCACCCTAGCTAACACTTTTCAAGAAAAATGGATACCAACTTCTGATTTGTCAGTACAAAAACCCACGGGTCCTATAAAAGATTGGCCCATGCATATTATGTTGAGGCACCAAGAGGATATCAGTGCTCTGCTTACATTTTTTGGGACTGCCCTCATTTACGGGATTTTCGGGCAAAGGTTATAGCTAAGGTTGCACCGATACCACTATTTTGACACAGAGTAATGATACTTTACCTTAAGTAGTCACCAATACCGATTACAGATACCTATTTTTTGGTCATGTGACAATTTTTTATCAAATATTTTATTTAAACCATAAAAGTCATTTCCAGGTTATGACATCAAAATATACATCCAACATATTATCCAGTACAGTCTTATAAAGCGCTTCAAACCGTCAAGTTCCAAACCAAGTGCAGTAAACCTTATCAGGAAAAAGGTTTGGCTGATAAAGTTTCAAAAATGATTTTTTTTTACCCTCCAGGGTACTACATGTGACCATTTTTTAAAGGGAATGAAGATTTCTGTTAATTTTCTTCATGAAATTAAGAAATGGAACTCCAAAAGACGTATGAAACAAATAAAATGCTTTTATTTGCTTGTCAAAAAGTTCTGAAAGCTCAAATTGCACAGAACATGTTAAATAATGTCAATGACATGTAAACATCACAACAAGTTCACAACCAACAAAGTGCAATACAGTTCTGTAGTTTAGGCATGAGGAGGAACAAGAACACTAGAACAGTATCAATCTCATTCGGTCAAAAACTCAAAAAGACATAGCAATTTGTAAAAAACAAAAAAAAAAAAAGACGTCATGTGTGCTTGTTTCTACTAGTGCAACTTCTTACACATTTGTGCAAGAAACACATTTCACACACAGTCACAGGACAAATGAATTATTTGTTCCAGGATGGAAAGGAGGATGTGCTATCACTTAGCAGCAGTAACACTGCAGTGCCAGTAAGACCTCATGCACAATGCAGCTCAAAGCAGCTGAGGGTGTGTGAGCTGTTTGAGCCATTTCTCTGCCTGTTAACTCCCCTCCATGTTGTTAACCAATGCTTATGCTATAGGTCCATTGGCCAGGCATTGCACACTATAGGCGTTTCAGGAGTTTAGTGGCAGGCAGGCAGAAGAAAAAAAATCCAAATTAAACCTTTGGAATTTTTTCTGCCTGTAAACTTCCCTGCCAATAAACTGCTGAGGACACCTATAGTGTGCAATGCATGCTTGGCCATAGACAGTTGGACACATAGGCTAACATGGAGGGGAGTTAACACAGAGAAATAGCTCAAAACAGCTAAAACACCTGGAGCAGCTGCATTGTTCAACTGTGCATGATGCCTTACCTTGAAAAAAGCTAAAATTCCAGAGAACAGAAATCTCATCATCATGACATCATGTTAGTTACTTACATCACAATTCACAACAAGTTCACAACCCAAGTGCTGCAGCCTCCAATACAATACAGTTGGTTAAATAATGTTAGGCATGAGGAGCAAGAACAGTACCTCAAGCATACCATTATAGTAAGGCCATGCACAATGCAGCTCAAAGCTGCTTGCTCCTCCAGGCATTTGAGCTGTACTCTGCCTGTTTACTCCCCCCTCCAATGCCTCCATGTTAGTCTATGTGACTGACTGCTGTCCATTGCACACTACATGCGGTTTCAGCCAGGGTCGAGTGGCAGGGCAGTTTACAGGGCAGCAAAGATAAACCTTGGTTTTTTTCTGCCAGTAAACTTTCCTGACACTAAACTCCGGCCGAAACCGCATATAGTGTGACTCAGACTGACTGCGCAATGGACACATAAGGTAGGCTAACTATGGAGGGGAGTTGACAGTGAAAGAAACAGCTCACACACATCTGGAGGAGTAGCTGCTTTGAGATGCATTGTCCAACTTTGAATGAATTTGTATGCCTTGAAAAAATATGAAATCTCTGATTTCACAGATAAAAATGTCATCATTGATGTGTAATATCACAGAACAGCTCAACTTCACAGTCCAAGTGGCAAAGTGCTATCCTGTAGTCATTTAGTTAAATAATGTAAGGCATGAGGAGGATGAACTAGAAGTTCTAGAACAGTGCCTCAAAACTTACATTATTTTGCAAAAAATGTGTAAACTTTTTCTTCAAATATAAAACCTTTTTTTATGTGCTTGCTTATAGTTCAACTTCTTAATAAACTTGTGAAAGAAACAGATTTGTTCATTCAAGGATGGGAAGGAACAAGGATTACAGTAAGACCTCATGCACAATACCAGCTGAAAGTAGCTGCTTCTTTTCTACAGCTCACAAAAAGTTGGAGCAGTTGCTTTGAGGATGAGCTGAAGCGTGTAACTGTGCATGAAGCCTTGTGCAGTACAGGACAGATGTTACTTTTCCAAGTCAAATGCAAGTGTCAAGTTTTTTTAAGAAACAGAAGAACCTCTGCATGTCCAGTTACAAGGCCGTTTCTGGTGTCAGTCAGAATGTGTGACGCTGCACTGAACATCTCTCACTTTCCACACTACTGCAAGGAGCTGAAAGATATTTTTGTGCCATTTGGGCCAGAGTGTGAAATCGCAGTTTATTGACTGCCCTATACCCAAGAGGTTTGTCCAAACGAGACACAGTGACCTCTCCAAGATATGCTTCGAGTTGTATGGTAGCAGCTGTGGGAGCACTGTTCTCAAATGTAGATGAACAGGCAATTTCTTGAAAAACACTGTCCACACTGCTGGTAGTAGTAGGGGACTTGGTATTTGACTGTTGGTCAGTGTGAGGCTTTTTGGCAGATTGTGGTTTGTCGGGTGTAGCTGCCTGTACAGATATTTCTTGCATTTTCAGCAGGAACATTTCTTTGGCCTGCCTGCCAGCATCTGCATTTGAGAAGAACCGATTATATCTAGAAGAAGAAAAAAAGCAAGACAACAATGTCAATTATGCAAGGCCAGCAGCAACAACAACAACTGTGGAAGCTTGTTTTGGGCCCACTGCTATAAGGAAAGGAGCCAAGAGTGGCCCACTGGCACTGCTATAAGGGAAGGAGCCAGGAGTGGCCCACTGGCACTGCTCTAAGGGAAGGAGCCAGGAGTGGCCCACTGGCACTGCTATAAGGGAAGGAGCCAGGAGTGCCAACGGGGGACCCACTGAGAGTTGGATCGGTCAGAAACCAATTAACCAAAAACAGTGCACAGCAAGGCATGATATAAGTAGGCAGCAGCTACCTACCTTTGTTCAAGTAAGGTAGCGATGCAGTAGAGTGGGCTTTGCTCCATGTCAGAGAAACGTTTCTGCAAAGCAGCAAGCAATGTGTTCTTCATCGTTTTCACACTGTGGCCCTCATCCATTTCTTTGGATAACAATCTCTGTAGCACTGTGATTGCAGGAATTACATCCGGGGCAAAAGAATCTGAACAACTCACATGCAGAGTCAATTCTTCAAACGGAGCCAAGATGTTGATCATCTTTTCCATGAGATTCCACTGATTTGCAGTGATAGTTGCAGGCAGCTCATGTCCTGACACATATACTCCAATGGCCCGCTTCTGCTCAGTCAGAGAATGCAGAATGTAAAATGTACTGTTCCAGCGAGTCTGAACATCTTGTTGAAGTCTTTTCACGGGTTGACCAAGTTGGAGCTGAAAATCTTGCAACCAAGAATACGCCAGGTTTGAATGTTTAAAGTGGCCAACTATTTTGCGTCCAACTCCCTCAGCATTCGTAATGCTGCACTGTGATTAAAGACACTCTGAGACAGCCAGATGCAGTGTATGTGCCTCACATGAAAGACTCTGAAGACCAGCATCTTCCACACCTTTTATCATATTCCTGGCATTATCCTGGACTACCACATGGACAGAACTTTTGGGAATGGCCCAAGTGTCAAGCAGTTCTTCAAGTATGCTTGTTATAGCTTGGCCTGTGTGAGAGCCTTGAAATTTCTGTGGAGCATGACTTGCTGAAAAGAGAAATTGCCATCAATCCATTGTGCAGTTAAGCTAATTACAGACACAGGACTTACGCTACTGCTCCAAATGTCCGTGGAGAAACTGACAGCCGTCCTCCTGCAGCATGTTGGTAATGTGTTTCTTCACTGTGTTGTATAATTGAGGCAAGATGACATCTGTGATGTAACGGCGACTGGGAATTTCGTACTTAGGCTCCAAAAGATTCAGAAGTCGACGAACACCCACATTGTCATTGATAGTGGCTGATCGTCAAGAACGATGAATTGGGTAACTGCCTCAGATATTTTCATAGCCCTTGGGTTATCCATGGATATTTTTCACGTCTTGAAAGGGTTTGCTGCTGTCAGCTGCTGAGTACCAGTGATGGTAAATTCTCCATGCTCACTCTTGTGTTTCATTTTGAAGAGTTTTATGAGATTACTGGTATTATAAGAACTAACTTTTGATCCTCCTCTTGATTTTTTGCAGAACAAAGTTTGCAGTCTGCAATGCGTGAGTTGGTTTCACTCATTTTAAATACTTCCAAACTGCTGACATTTTGCTGGCATCCCTTACAGTGAAAGCCTGAATTAAATACGTCTCTGGGCAGGGAAAAAAAATAGGAAAAAAAAGTTGAGCCTTTAGAAACGCCATGGTTTTCAAACATTCACACGTGACACTTCTAACTCAGTAAGATGAACATCTGACCGATTTTCAAAGATAATGGAAAATTGGAATTAAAGCTCTGCTGCACTCACCGATTGTAGTCGCTTGTTCTTCCTGCAGCCATGCGAGCAGCATGCATCTTGGTATAGCCAAGTAACCCAGGAAATCCATCTGGCGTGCACTTGGGGTGTGGTAACAGAAGCAGAACGCTACAAAAAAAACAGACAGAAAGAGAGGCCCGGAGACAAGAATTTGGCAGAGGGACGGCATGACAGGGTTAAAGAGGGACTGGGAGGTAAAAGGATGGGGTGAGGAGTGCAGAGGGTTAGTCCAGGGTCATTGGGCTGGGCAGATCTGGGGGGGGGCGGAGTGGAGTGGTGTGAAGACTAGTGGAGAAGGGGAGGTTGGCATGGCGCCGGAAAGCACGAGGAGGAGAGCTTGGGCTTAGAGCTGGAAGAAAAAAAAAGCTTTGTTGGCTATGGACAAGGCGGCCTCTTATCCTGCCGTTGGGGAGGTGGAGGGCCTACTGTCACAGCTTAGAGACGTGGCTGCCAGGAGGGAACCGGGCTGGCTGCATTCTCAGGTCCGTGCACTGTTACAGGGAGCTGGGCAGGGGGTTGCCATGCCAACACCCCCTGCGGCTCCACGTGTCCCGGCCTCTGGAGCGGCGCCGCGTTAGGAGCCCCTCGGGCAGTGCCTCTAGGGACCCTCCAGGGGCGGCCCGCAAGTGCTGGTCCTCTAGGCGCGCGGCGCTCCCTGGGAGGAATCCTCGGCCATGCCGGGATCATGGGGACACGGCCTCGCCTGGGAGTCCCGGCGCCGCTCGTCCCCCGGCACGGGAACTGGACAGTGGAATGGCGCTCTCTGGTGATGTACCCCACACAAGGGTGGCTCAGCGGGACGGTGCTCCTTCGGCGGGAGCCGGCCTGTCCCTGGGTGCGGCCGGTGTCCCGGATGGTCGGGTGGCAGATGAGCAGAGGCAGACTGGAGCGGCTCTGCGTGCCCCGGTAGTCAGCAGGGGTGGAAGCGGGCGGTCGGCCGCGGTTGTGGGAACAGCGGCCCCTGCTGGACATGGTGGGGTGCACGCCCGGCAGGAGGTGGAGGATGATCAGCCTGGGCCTAGTCGGGAGATACCAGCAGTGGCGACGCTGGGAGAGGACACTCCGCTCAGCCTGTTGGAGGGAGAGTTGGAGCAGGAAGAGGAGTCTGCCGAGGAGAGCGCAGCGGGGGAGGATCGAGTGACGGCTGGTGGACCGGATCATCCGCAGCAGCCTGGTAAGCGGCCTATTGGCCATTCTAATTTTCAGTTGTCTGGTATGCCTGATGGAATGCGTGTGAGTGATGTAGGGGGACCGCAGGGGGCTGCAGCAGGGCCTGATTCGGGGGAGATGCCAGCGGGGCAGGTTGACTTGGCGCAGCTGTTGGTGGGCTTGCGGGACCTAGTCGGTCGTTTGGCTTCTGCAGCGGGGCAGGGGCCCACGGCGGCGTGGGTCCCAATGGCCTTGCAGATGGCAAAGGTGTTTTCGCTGGTGCAGCAGGGGCAGGAGGTGGGGCCTTTGGCATCGGTGGGGATGCCCGCCGCCGGAACGTCGTCGGATCGGATCCCCGGGGGAGCTTCGACCAACGGATCAGGTAAGGCGCCGGAGAAGGAGGAGAAGGTTCACCTGTCTGACTCTGCTAGGGGCGAGGTGTACGTGTGTTTTGAGGGGCCCCTGGGTGCCCATCTTAAGCCGGAGGTTTGGGAACAGATTTGGAAGGGTGAGTACGTTGACATATTTTCCCTGCTTCCGCTGGAAAGGTTCCACATGGATAGAGGTAAGTCGGAGGATGTGAGGAAGGATGAGGAGGACAAGAGGAGATTTAGGCTTATCCCCCGGACGTTCAGCAACTGGCTGCAGGCGTTTGCGATCATGGCAAGTGTGATAGGGGAGCAGGCGCCGGAGCATTGTTCGGCGTTGTTTTGCTATTTGGACGCTATTGGCGAGGCGCATCGGGTGTACGGCGGGCTGGCGTGGCTTAGATATGATGAGCAGTTCAGGCAGCGCAAGGCCATCAGGCCGTCCTTGCGGTGGGATCACAAAGACATTAGTCTTTGGATGCAGCTCATGACGTCGGCGCGGGCTGGGAGTCAGTCTTTTCCATCAGGGGCCGGTGGATCCTCTTCCTCGGGTCAGTCGGCCTACAAAAAACGGGGATTTTGTTGGGCTTTCAATGACGGAACATGCAAGTTTGACATGTCCTGCCTTTACAAGCATGAGTGCTCCAGATGCGGGGGCTCCCACTCCATGTCTAAGTGTTCACTTAAGGGTAGGGGCAGGCCCGGAGATCCTGCGGGAAAAAGGGAAGACTCTGGTGAGCATAGCAAGGATGCGCCCATTTCTAAGTAGAGCGGCGGCGGAGCTTTTGGACAGGGGTTTTTCAGAGGGTTTTCGGATTCCGTGTCAGCTTCCTCGGGCTCCTCCGGTGGTGGACAATTTGCGGACAAAACCCTGCGGTGGTTGCGGAAAAACTGGCGAAGGAGGTGGCTTTGGGTCGCATGGCTGGTCCATTCCAGGATCCCCCGCTGGCGGATTTGGGGGTTTCCCCTTTGGGGGTTGCCCCCAAGAAGGAACCCAACAAATTTCGATTGATTCATCATTTGTCTTACCCCAAGGGTGCGTCGGTGAACGAGTATATTGACCCGGAGCTATGTTCGGTATCGGTATCCTATACCTCGTTTTACGTGGCCGTGCGATGGGTTCGGCAGTATGGGAAGGGCGCCCTCCTTGTGAAGACTAACATGGAGTCGGCTTTTCGTTTATTGCCAGTTCACCCGGAGAGTTTTTATTTGTTAGGGTTCCGGTGTCAGGGGGGGTATTTTGTGGACCGTTGTTTGCCTATGGGGGTGTTCTATCTTGTATTCATTGTTTGAAAAGTTCAGTAAGTTCTTTGAATGGGTCGTTCCGGATGTGTCGGGGATCGCGTCGGTTATTCACTACTTGGACGATTTTTTGTGTATTGGTCCGGCGGATTCCAATGGTTGTCGAATATTGTTGCCGACCGTCCAGCATTTGGCGGAATGCTTCGGTATTCCGCTGGCAGCCGACAAAACGAAGGGTCCTTCCACGGTGCTTAGCTTTCTGGGCATTCAGATAGATACGGTGGCTATGGAGTGTCATCTGCCGGAGGACAAGCTCAGGGACTTGAGGAGGTCGGTGACGTTAGCACGGGAGTCTGGAAAAGTTACGTTGCGGCAACTTCAGTCACTCCTGGGTAAGTTGCATTTTGCGTGCAGGATCATGCCCATGGGCTGGGTGTTTAATCGGCGTTTGGCAGCGGCCACAGCAGGGGTTTGCTTGCCTGGTCACCGCATTCGGATGACGAGGGAGTTGAAGGCTGACTTGTTGGTGTGGGAGGCCTTTTTGGCCTCCTACAATGGGAGGTCGGTTTGGATGTTCGAGGCAATGTTGAGTTTTGATTTGGAGCTTTTCACGGACGCCGCGGGTTCCACAGGTTATGGAGCGTATTTTGGGGGCCAGTGGAGTGCGGGCGCGTGGCCTGTGGAATGGATGGAAGCAGGTTTTTTGAGGAATCTGGTCCTGTTAGAGCTGTTCCCCATTGTTCTGGTGGTGAAGTTGTGGGGGGTCACAGTTTAGGAATCGGAAGATCCGTTTTAATTGTGATAACATGGGTGTGGTGATGCCGATCAACAGCGTGTCGGCATCTTCCCCCCCACTGGTGCGTTTGCTGCGGTATTTGGTGTTGGCATGTTTGCGTTGTAATACTTTTGTGTATGCAGTGCATGTACTGGGTTGTACTAACTGTATTGCTGACGCGCTTTCTCGCTTTCAGTGGGACAGGTTCCGAAGGTTGGCCCCGGGAGCGGCGCAATCGGGGGTTCCTTGTCCGGATCGGCTGTGGCAGATTGCTTTGGGGTGATTGCTCCCCTGATTCGGCGGTCAGTGAGTGAGGGCACTTGGGCCACTTATGCCAAGGTGTGGGAAGAATGGTTTGGCATGCTGCAGTATTTAGGTTCTTCTGTGGGGGAAGGGGAGTGCAAGTTTTTTGTGTTATATTTTATAGGGCGCAACGTTGAGCGAGGGGTCTCGGTGTCTGCATTGAGTCGAAAGTTAGCGGGTCTGGCCTTTTTATTTAAGTTTTTGGGCAGGGTGGATCACACTAAGGATTTTTTGGTTCGCCAGGCGATGAAGGGCTACCGTCGGGGGCGCCGCGTGGCGGATGGCCATAGGCCGGTTTCGTTTCAGTTGCTGGTCTCCTTGTTTGGCGTTCTTCCTAGGGTTTGTCTTTCATCTTACGAAGTGGTGTTGTTCCAATCGGCTTTTGCGTTGGCCTTTTTCGGGGCATTGCCGATTGGGGAAGTGGTGAGCTCATCCAGGAAGGGGAGCGATGGGCTTCAGCGGGCAGATGTGCTCTGTGGTGCTGAGTCTTTGGTATTTTGGATCCGTAGATCGAAGACTGATCAGACAGGTCGGGATTTGCGGGTGGAGCTGTTCGGCATCTTCCCCCCCACTGGTGCGTTTGCTGCGGTATTTGGTGTTGGCATGTTTGCGTTGTACTACTTTTGTGTATGCAGTGCATGTACTGGGTTGTACTAACTGTATTGCTGACGCGCTTTCTCGCTTTCAGTGGGACAGGTTCCGAAGGTTGGCCCCGGGAGCGGCGCAATC